>AWWV01014078.1:0-46321 GCA_001974805.1 Corchorus capsularis | reverse complement strand
TCCTAAGGGTGGCTTGGAAGGTAGCTGTTAGAAGCAGTGCTAAAATTACGAGTAAGGCATTGCGGTCCTCACTTGATATACTATCCATATCATGAAAAATTACTGATGATGCTTTTGTCACATACTTGACAATTTGTTTCTTCAACTTGTATTGAAAGGCTGAAACTCTTGGACTAAAGCAATCATGTAGAAATGCTTTCTTGCTTATTAAGTTGCCGTGCAATATCCAATGCCTTTGAACCATCCTGATTGGTCATGTGCTTATCAGCCTTGCATCTTAATAGCATTTTGATCATCTATTGAATTGAGATTTATAAAGAAAGTTACTATAGTTACTTCATTATAATGGAAATACCAATGAAGAAAGAATATTTACTGATCTCTTTTATATGAATAGAAATAAAGTAATTATAGCATAAGCGTCTAACCTGGGGTTGATTATTCAGAGCTGCTATATGCAGCGCAGTGTTGCCATCTTTGTCTTTAAAGTCAACTTGGATGTGAAATATTGATCACAAATGAACTTCCAAAGAAATTGCTAAACTTTTCACCAAAAAAAAAAAGGAAATTGCTAAATTTTTTTTTTTATATGAAGGAAAAAAAAAAACAAATTACATCATATGGCTCTTGGCCAAACTAAACTCATGGCATCAGTTGAGAGAACTGAGAAAAGTCCTGGAGGTGGAGAGTCAAGAACATGAAGTCCCGGTTGCGAATCGTCATGGTGAGTGGCTAACCAGTCTGCACACATATTTGCCTCTCTATAGATATGTTTAATCCTGCAAGTCCAGTCACGGTTCAACAATTCATTAATGGCATCCAACAAACGATGATGAGGACTATAATCAGAAGCAACACCCTTGATTCTAGACACAGCAAGAAGTGAATCTGATTCCAATTCAACATTACGAAATCCACATTCCCAGCATAAAGAGAGGCCATGATAAATTGCCCATAATTCCGCCACCAGACTGGAAGAAATCCCAACTCTGTAGGTGAACCCACAAATCCAGTTTGCTTGCATATCCCGAATCAAACCACCTGCTGCAGAAAGGCCCTGATTCCCTTTAGCACTACCATCCACATTCACCTTAACAAAAGATGCAGCAGGCCTTT
Source organism: Corchorus capsularis (assembly GCA_001974805.1). Taxonomy (NCBI): domain Eukaryota; kingdom Viridiplantae; phylum Streptophyta; class Magnoliopsida; order Malvales; family Malvaceae; genus Corchorus; species Corchorus capsularis. The sequence continues at coordinate 45,205 of AWWV01014078.1, read as the reverse complement.
GCCATGAAATTAACAACTCATGTTTCAATTTCAAGCTGAAACATCTTAAAACATCACTAGCTTCCTTGGCTCTAGATAAAATATGCTGATCACAATTTACAGGCCACACAAAATCACCATCATGCAAGGTGCAGTTCCGCCAGTACCATATAAACCAAACACCATACAGAAAAATATTTCCCCAATCCATATCAAATAGTCGAATAGGACTAGAACAGTTAAGAAGAAGCCAATCCTTTTCATCCAGGGAAAAGAAATTCCCATTAGCTAAAGCAGGATTCAACATTAACCAGACACCTTTGGAAACAGGACAGTCACGTAAAGCATGCAACAAAGTTTCATCCATATGCGAGCAACGAAAGCAAGTAGAATGAGAGGCAACATGTCTCCGATGCAGAAAAGAAGCTGTAGGAAGAGAACTATGTAGAGCTCGCCATAAGAACACTTTAATTTTGCTAAACTTCGGTTTTAAAAGTCAGCAATGCTTTTAAGAATCTGATTGTTACTCGTACCTAACAAAATAAATTGCTCGTTTGATTTTTTACAAACCAAATAGTAAATGAATTCTTAATTTTGGACATTTTAGTCCCTATTAAACGGTAATAGGAAAAAGTTACCATAATTTCTCAAACCCTACTCAATAATTCCCTAAAATCAAGAGATTTACCCTTGAAACCCTATTTATATATAACTAGGACTAAACGTTGAATTAATTTGTTACCTTAATTATTAGGTGGGATAACCGGCGGTAAAATATCAAGTGGGGCAAAAAGTATTTTCCATATATATTTTCCTTTTCCTCTTTTCGTTTTCTACTTTTTTCCACTTAATTTACTGGTCGATTGGATCCATGTTTGCTATTTAAGAACTCCCTCCATTTTGTTCCACACGATGCTTCCTCCTAACATGTCTATCACACGTTAGATCACATGTTATCACATGTTAGAGTCTAACATGTCTTCAATTTGTCACACCATCTTCAATATATAAGTCCAAACTGCTATTTGCATCACGCACACATGATACCAGAAATAGTGTTTTTAGGGCTCAGGCTACGGCCAAATACAATACCCAAATTCTAATTGCAATATTACATCTATAGAAGAAATATAAAAACAAGAAAAATTACATATGAAACTACCAAATCATTTTAATATAAAACTTGATTTTTTTTAAAAAGCGTCGAATTCGAAATTTTTTGTTTCTTGCGTTGTTGCCCTGGCGCAGAACCTCACGCAACTCGACTTTATTGCTTACTGACTGCAATTTGCTGCCCCGAATTTTAAACTCATTGATGAGTAAGAGGCACATGAGCAAGAGCGTCGCATAGTGATTGATCTCTGACCAAACTCTAGATGGCGATAAGATTCGCAATGAGTGCTGGTAGCTAAATCCCAAAAACATAATTGGGGTGAAAAGAGAGGGCAACAATAAAGGAACAGCTGACAAGAGCCATTGTATTTGAAAGATTGTATACCAAAAGCTAAAACAGTTAAATAACAAAAAGCCAGAAAAATCATCTAAACCCATGACTGTTGTACCCGTCTTTCCTGTTTTGGCAAAAAGGTTTTGACTAGCAGGGTCACTGCTGGAGTGAACAAAGTGAGTAATATTTGATGAGGTTGAGATGGATGATGAGCTATCGCCCTGGAAAACACCACCAGGGGGACTTAAACAAGATTGGTATGTGGCTGTTATAACCAGGGCCATTACTACCAGCACTGCATTCAGCACATCCGTAGACATATTCTTTTTCATACGATCACGCATCACCGATAGTCTTTTCCAACGCCCCATACGTGGTTTTGTGTACTTACCATACTTGGTTTCCTTTTCCATAACTACCTGTGTTTCCCAATTTTCACCAGGTTTAATGATATTCAAAGCTGTCAAACCTTCCGAATTCTTAACATGTATGTCAACATTGAGAATAGGAATTTGAGATCATTTTAATTACCTGCATAATTGATAAAAAAAAAAAACAATATTAATTACTAATATCGCCAGTCAACTTTCTATCAAACAGATGACCAGAGAGTATCACAAGAAACGTATTCTTTATCATAGGAATTATACTTAATTACTACATTAAAACTTAAAACAACTTGAAGTTTTTCATAAATTTAAAGGGCAGAATTAGAAAGATGAACAATTTTTTTTTTGAAATGCACGGCTAAAGAACAAAAGAATCAGTTTTAAATTAAAAATAATGAAATAATAATTACCAATAAATATTTTGAAAAGAAAAATCTTTTCTACAATATTATATTTTCAAATTGAGGGAGCATATAAATCATAAAATGCTTTTATCGAGTTTAATATAATTCTTATTATTTCAGATTTCAACACAATATTATTATTAGAAAGAATAACTCCAAAAGTTCACAATTCGAACACATTTTACTTTACACATTTGCTTAAAGTACCTAAAGAATGAAACAAACTAATAAAAGTATACTAGCTCATACATACCAGATTCTGCTTTCTTTTAGCTGCAATGTGCAACACGGTATTGTCCTCATTATCCCTCCAATTGGCGATTTTTCCTTCCCATCTGTTAGCACTTTTATGAATGTTCATTTGAAGCCATCGCAGCAAGAGCTTAAAAGCTTCAATCTGGTCATTCTTTAGTGCAAGGTGTAGAGCAGTCTCGTTGTTGACTGTGACATCTTCAATGCATTCTGGGCAGGCTTCGAGTAATTCAATCATAAGGTCAAGGTTTCCTGTTATAGAAACTAAATGGAAAGGAGTTATACCTTCCCTTCCTTTGACACGAACAAGGTCTTTGTCCTTCTCCAAGAGTCGAAGCACTAGCTTGGTTTGCTCATTTTTCAACGCCAAGTGCATAGGGCTAAACCCATCTTGGTTTAACTTCCGAGCAAATGATGGCTTTAAATTCATCATCTCCATGTTAAAATTGATATGCCCTTCAGACGCAGCTATGTGAAATGGAGTATCAACAAAAGGAACTTGATCAATGCGCTCCAAGATGTATGGATCTTCCTGGATTAGTGCGTACAAGATGTCAATATTCCCGGTTTGAGCTGCCTCCCTCAACCTTGGATCCATTTTTCTTTTTGTTTTTTTTGTTTTTGGCAAGAATTATGAGACTCAAGCAAATACAGATTGTAGTGGAAGAGAATGAAGAAATAACAGAGAGCTTCTATCGCAACAACTGAATTAGCTTAGTTTATTACACTTATAATCCGGTCTATATATATAGTAATTTATTTATAATGAGTTCTAATGTTAGAAAATTAGAGCCTTTTACCTGTTGTTGTCCTTGTCCCATTCACATGTGGAGGTGGACTTGACGAAGTCATTTTTCTGGAGAGTACTCTTTATTGGTGGGCGCTGGCCACGTGTGGAATATGAGGGCATATCAATTTATTTTCTTTTTTGATCCCCTAAACTACTCTTTATAGTAGCTTTTTAATTAATTAAGTTCCTCCAAACTAAATACTATAGTAGCTACTACTATACTTACTATACTAAATACTAAAAAAATAGTTATCTTTTTTTTTGGTGAAAAAAAAATAGTTATCTTTCACACCATGAATATGACGTGGTATGAGTGAAATGAGGTTGCAGGAATTAGGAGCACCTCGAAGAACTTAAATGTTAATTGATCACCTATGAATCAATGATATTTCATATCACTTGCCAAAGTCTTTAAAGTCAACTTGAATTGTAGATTGTGACCTTCCAAGAAAATTGTTAAATCATTGATCTTAAAAGTCAGCAATGCTTTTGGTGAGATGAATAATCTGATTTTGCCCCGTACTTAACAACAAATATTGCTCGCCTGATTTTCTACAAAAGCATATTAAGTCTACATTCGCTCTTTCACAGCTGAATTGCTCTTCACCCTATCCGGAATCGATAGGTCCACAGTTAATATGGACCAAATAAACTCTGCTCTGGGCTTTCAAGATCTTGGCTAAGGCCCAAGTAACCACTCAATATAAAAAGTTTGGGAATTTACTTTGGGGAAAGCTACAAGTACTTATGATCTACACTCAAAAATAGTACTTGCACTTTTTTACCTTAAATTTACATGTCTCCGAACAACTAAACTATATTCTTGTATCCAAACACCTAAATATCTCTTATATTTGTACCAAGTACTATTCTTGAGTACACATTATGAGTACTCGTAGCCTCTCATTTACTTTTGACCAGATTATGCTCGGAAAAATTGCAGGCAAAAATTGGTGACCTCTACATTATGTACATAGCACAAACAATTCACTAATGCAAATTAAAAACTGAATAATCTCTGAAACTCATTGAATCAATCGTAAATCATAATTTTGCTTATCGAATTATTTCTTCAACATACATAATCTTGCCAAACAAAGCTAAGACATAATCCATTTTATTATTTTTTGAAACGATACAAAGCGAGGTAATAAATTAAGACAACAGTGATGGAAGGAGAAATAAGAGCAATCCAACTGGCCGAACCCCTTGGAGCTATGGTTGCCATTGCAGCTCCGTAGGAAAAACACATCAATAAGTAGATCAGGAACAGAAGACATGATACTCTTGGCAACAACTGAGAGCTGGGTAATTATTATGATCCAAGCCATGAAAAAGGCTATGCCATTTGGAACATAGAACAAAAGAAATCCGAAAGGGTTCATAATTGATTTTCCCACATTATGATTAGTTGTGGAAACACCACCTGGCGGGCTGAGAATGGCTTGGAATGTCATGGCTAGAATCAGAGCAACTAAAATGAGCAGTGCAGTGTTTGTTTCAGGCTTCATTTCTGCAATATCGCGAGCCAATTTTATATGAAACGTTGACATTCTGAAGTGTGAATCTTTAGCATTGCATAAAATGTTCACGCTCTCCCAATCAGTTTGAGTTTGTCGTTGTAAGACATCGAAAGCTGTCAAACCTCTCCCGTTAATAATGTTCCTATCAACTTCCTTGCATCTTATTAATAGTTTGATCATCTGCCAATATGAAAAAAAAAATCCACAATTATATTTAAGTAATTTGAATTATTCAAAATAAGGATAATGAAATGGTACCTGAGGTTGGTTAGTTGATGCAGCTATGTGCAATACAGTGTTTCCATCCTTGTCCTGTAAGTTCAAAATTCTTCTTTTCAGCAACTGGTTGTCTTGGGAGTTTTTCTGAATCCGTTGCAGTATGACTTTGAAGGCTTCTAGTTGATTGTTTTGTGCTGCAATATGAAGAGCAGTCTCCTTTCGAATCGTCAAATCTAAAATACTATTGGGGCAATGATTCAGAAATTGAGACAAAAGAGAAACATTTCCATCTCTAGCTACAACATGAAGAGGAGTGTAACCTTCCCTCCCTTTGACACGAACAAGATCTTTATCAATTGATACAAGATCAACCACAAGCTCATTTTGTTGATTTTGCAAGGCTAGGTGAATGGGGCTTAATCCATGTTGGTTCAACTTTCTAGCAAATGATGGCTTTAAGTTCATCATTTCCATTGCAAAATCAGTGTGTCCTGCAGCTGCAGCTATGTGAAGTGGAGTATCAACAAACTCCATTTGATGGATGCCTTGAAAAACATTTGCATCATCTTGAATTAATGCATATAAGGCATCTATATTTCCTGATTGAGCTGCCCTCTTCACCCCTTCCATAAAGAAGATTGAATTAATAATGATATAATCTTAGGAAGAGAAATGAAGTGAATCTATAGCTTGGTTGAGTCTACTTAAATATAGTTAATTACAACCTTGTAGTAGTTGGTTGAAAGTTTCAACCTCCAATTAAAGTTATGTTTCCAATCCTTACATGTGGAAATTCTTGGTAAATGTATGGTAATTGGGGTGATTTTGATGACAATTATATCTTGACATTTTCCTTGTTTTTCTTTTTAGGTATAGTTAGTACTATATCACATTTCACAAGTCACCCAAAAATGCAGGGGACCATAGTTACAAAAGAAAAACACCCAATTGGAAATTAAAATTGTATCAGATCAGGACAAGTTTGGTAATGGTGAAAACTTCTTTGTTGAAACCATCAAACTGAGGTAGGAATGTTTTCATCACTCTGAAAAAGAAAGTAAGGGCTTGTTTGGTAATGGAGAACATTCTCCATTTTCCATCTCCAAAAATATCAAAGAAAATAGGTAGTGACACAACATGTGTCAATGAAAACAAGTATATTTTTGGAAAATGGAGATGACAATGGAGTGAGAAATGAAGAACATATTTATTTTATTTTGAGATTTTCACTCCATTGTCATCTCCATTCTCTAAAAATATGCTTGTTTGCATTGACACATGTTGTGGCACTAACTAGTTTCTTTGATATTTTTGGAGATGGAAAATGGAAAATGTTCTCCACTGACAAACAAGCCCTAATTAACTCTAACTAATATTAATGTAATTGAACAGGGTCAAAAAAATCTATTAAATTGCAATACTTTATCCAAAACGATCGACCAAGTAATATATACAACTATTTAATTAAAATCTTTGGTCATACATGGTTGAGATGGACATATATATAATTCCCTTCTCTTTTTTTCCACTTTACTTGGTCATTTGGATCCAAGTATTTGCAATTTAATAGTAGGACTTTTGTCCATGTTGAATGTCAGATTGATTAGGATTACTTTCTTTATAGGGTGGACATGATTTTTATTTGTCAAGAATTATAAAGAGATCTTGCTTGAAGCAATTATATATAATATAAACTCTGTTTTCCAGACAAATATATTCTTAATCACAAGATATTGTTTGACAGACGCAACCCCATTTGACTTTCCCTTTTAGCACTATAAGCATAACATAATGCTGGAACTTTCTTCAGAAATTTCCAGGGAAATTAATGCTAGTACATTACGTATGAAATACTTAGAAGCTGATCACGAAAGCAAATGAATCATTGTAAATTGTGAAAAAAAAATAAAAAAAATTGTCCTGCTCTTGTGTCCATCTGTTTGTTCTAGATAGTAACCTTCTCAATCTATGAACTACAATCCCTGACACCAACAACTCACCACTCGTACATTAATTACTAACAAGGGTGTGTATGAAATTGACTACAATATGTCGGTAAACAAATATAAATCAAAAGAAGATGAAAACTATATAGTGAATTAATGGTAATGAAAAAGCTGCCTAGACATAATCCATTTTATTGTTTTTTAAAACGATATAAAGCAAAATAATAACCAATGGCAACAAGCATGGAAGGAAGAAAACCAGCAACCCCACCGGTCAAACCCAATGGCGCAATGACACCCAATGCAGCTGCATAGCAAAGACACATCATAACGTAGAGTAAGAGCAGCAAAGAAATGATACTCTTAGCAACAACTAAAAGAAGAGAAATTGTTATGAACCAAGCCAAGAAAAATGCTACGCCATTTGACAAATAGAACCAAAGAAATTCGACTGAGTCCATAACTGATTTCCCCACATTCTGATTTGTTGTGGAATTCGAATTACTAGCATCGCCCTGGAAAACACTACCCGGTGGGCTGAGAAGAGCTTGGTATGTCATTGATAGAATCAGAGCAAATACGACTAGTAGTGCATTGATTGTTTCAGGTTTCATGTCTTCAATATCATGAGCCAGTTTTATGTTAAAGCTTGACACCTCAAAAAACCTCGGGTGACTCTGCAGAATTTTAACGCTCTCCCTGCTGTCAATTTGAGTTTGTTGTAACAAGACATCCATAGCTGTCAAGCCTCCGCCATTAGTAATTTTCCTATCAACTTCATCACATTTTATCAATAGTTTGATCATCTGCTTACATGAAAATCCACAATCAATATTGACAAATCTTTTACATTACACACTATTTTTGTTGCGGTCAAACAATAAAGATAAAGCTTAAAAGAACAAACAAAGAACAATTCTTAGCTCCACAATATCGGGTCGGGTCATAATTTAGGACGGGTCAACAAGAATTCCAAAGATATAAATAACAATTTTGATGGTGAAAATACTTGGGAGGTTCCTATACTACACAAAAATGTTCAATCTAGTTCATATGTTCTCAAAAAGCGATTAATTTAGCTTCTGTATTCACAAGATTGGGTCAATTCAGTCCCTATACTCACTAGATTGGGTAAATTAAGTCCTCATTGTGCCTTTATCGATTGGACTCAATTAGCCAATCTTGTGAGTACAGTGACTAAATTGACCTAATCTTATTAGTACAAAGACTAAATTGATCGTTTTTGAAGTACATGAACGAAATTTAACATTTTTGTAATGTACAGGGACCTTCCAAGTTTTTTCCAACCCTATTTTGACATACTAGTCTTCACTTCCACGTGCGTTGCACGTGATCCATTAATTATAAATAGAGCTATCAAAACTTGACACGAACCCAATAACCCGTCCAATCCAATCGAACCCGATTTGACCAGAAAAATAAACAATAACCCGAATGACCCGAGAAAATTACCTAACTCATTTAACATGGACCCAAGTGACGATAACCCGAAACCTGCCCAATCTGCCCGATTAACATCTCTAACTTTATAAGTCAAAGGAAATAATTGTATGTTACTCTTGTTCTCATTTTTAAAAACTTTAAATTCTTATTATACCAACATGCTCCAAAAATAGAAACAGACCGATCACTATAATTAAATTTTAAATAAATTTTTAACTTAATTAGTTTTAAAAAATATGAATTAGACTACTTTTTTTAACTTTTAAATTTGATAATAATACTTTCGTTAGTTTATATTTTAATTGAAAATTTTAAAATTAAAATGGTAAAAATAAAATAATTATAAAAATATTGAATTCAATTAAATAAAATAGTGTTTTCAATTGCAAAAGTTTATTTAAAAAAATTGTAAAAGTTTAAACAATGTCATTCAAGAAATATATTTAAAAAAACTAATATATCAAGTTTTTTAATTAAAATAGTAAAATATTAAAATATAATAGTTATAAGGTTAATAGATTTAATTATATAAAAATAGAGTTTTTAGTTGAGTAAAATAGTAAAATGGTAAAATATAATAGTTATAAATATATTATATTTAATTAAATAAAAATAGAGTTTTTAGTTGAGTAAAACTATAAAAAACTAAACAATGGCAATTTAGAAATATATTTGACAAATAAGGGTATAATAGGCGATTCAAAAGGTAAAATATAATAGTTATAAATATATTATATTTAATTAAATAAAAATAGAGTTTTTAGTGGAGTAAAACTATAAAAACCTAAACAATGGCAATTTAGAAATATATTTGACAAATAAGGGTATAATAGGCGATTCAAAAGTTTTACAAGTAAACGTACTTTTTAATATAGTATAGATTATAAGTACTGAAATTAAACGGTACCTGAGCTTGGTTATTTGATGCGGCTATGTGCAATACAGTGTTTCCATCTTTGTCTTGTAAGTTTAAGAATCTTCTTTTCTGAAAGTGGCTGTATTTGAGGTTCTTCTTAATCCACCGCACCATGGCTTCGAAGGCTTCTAATCTATTGTTTCGTGCTGCAATATGGAGAGCAATCTCTTTTCGAGTAGTCAAATCGAAGAGGCAATCAGGGCAATCATTTAGAAATTGAGACAAAAGAGGAACATTTCCATCTCTAGCTACAACATGAACAGGAGTGTAACCTTCCCTCCCTTTGACACGAACAAGATTTTTATCAATAGATACAAGATCAACCACAAGCTCATTTTGTTGATTTTGCAAGGCTAGGTGAATGGGGCTAAAGACGCCTCGATTCAACTTCCTAGCGAATGATGGGTTTATTCATCATTTCCATTGCAAAATCAGTGTGTCCTGCAGCTGCAGCTATGTGAAGTGGAGTATCAACAAACTTCATTTGATCGATGTGTCCAAAAATATCTGCATCATCTTCAATCAATGCATACAAGGCTTCTATATCTCCTGATTGAGCTGCTCTCCTTAACCCTTCATCCATGGAGGAAAATACTAGGAAGGTTTTTTTTTTTAAATTTTTTGCACAAAGATTATAGAAACGAGCGGTTTGGATGTATTGCCCCCTAAAGAAGTTTTTAGACATTTTATCCCCTGAAGTTTTTATTTAGGAGTCTTATTGCCCCTTTTGCATTATAATTACTCAACTTTGACAATTTATCTTAACTTAATTACTACACTTTACTTTAGCAATTTTTTTTTTTTTTTGCTTTGCCTTCACATTGAAATATTCAATGTAGAGTAATTAAATTAAGATTTATTGTCAATTTTCAGTAATTATATAGCCGAAGGGGCAATATGGTTGCTAAATAAAAATTCAAGGGGTAAAATGTCAAAATTAATTCTTTAGGGGGCAAAACGTCCAACATACCATAATTTAGGGGGCAAATGGTCATTTAGCCCAATTATAAGTTCCATTTGGACTGTACAAGAAGATGGAAAAATATTTGAGGCAAATTGATGAGGTGGAGTATGCTTTGCAGGACCCCATATTACACATTGCTGCAAGTGAAGAGTGCATGTGACGCCCCAAGATCCCACATTATGAGGATGTGAGGATTTATTGTGATTTATATAATAGAGATCCAACCCAAAACTTGTGAGGCGCCTTTTGGGAAGGGCAAATCCGTGAGGACTTTGGGTCAGAGCGGACAATACCTCACAGGTTGGGTTGGGTCTCTACAATTGGTATCAGAGCTTTCACCGGGCATGTAGCGGGAGCTAAGTGCTACATCGTGGGAGTGAGGTGGGAGCTACCTCTAGAATCCCGGCGTTCGGTGGGTCCTGGTGATTGTGTTGTGTGGGCTTGTCGGGGACGACAAGCTTATAGGGAGGTAGATTATGACGCCCCAAGATCCCACATCACGAGGATGTGAGGATTTATTGTGGTTTATATAATAGAGATCCAACCCAAAACTTGTGAGGCTGAAAAGGATAAATCCGTGAGGCCTTTGGGGCAAAGCGGATAATACCTCGCAGATTGGGCCGGGTCTCTACAGTGCACTTACAATGGACATAATTATTAGCTTAAGTCAATAGTTTTATGACTTATTAGCCTTTTTGTCCCCTAAACTATGTGGTTAGTAACCCGGCCCATGTCAAGCTTTCATCTCCTAAGTCAAGCTTAAGTCAATAGTTCAAGCTGGTTGAAAACTTTCATCTCCTAAGTCAAGCTTCCATTCCTTGCATTTATAATATTTAAATTGGGGTGAGATTGATCACTCTGATCTCTAAATATGATAATCGAAGTATTTTTCGTATACACTAAGGCTATGTTCGGCAAGCCCCAGCGGTGCGATTCGAGCTACTTTTCATGCCAATCGCACCATTACCATATATGGCTTCAAGTTGATCAGCCTAATTTTTAAGATTAAAGTCCAAATCTCAACAACATTAACCAGGTGATTAGCGAAGCTCATCATCCAATAATCATTTGCCCACTGTTCTTGCATTCCATCATTCGGATAATAAAGGGATTTATATTAATCAAAAGTCAACCTTAAATCACCCAATCAGTAATTAAAATTATATCAGAGACATACGTGGTTGAGAATTGGGATGGACATGCCTACAAATAATTTCTTTTTTCATTTTTGAAAAGGAAGAGAGGGACTAATTAATTTCTTTGAAGTTTCCTTACATCACTAGAAAGCTATTTTACTACTAGTTTTTTTGAGGCAAATTTTACTACCATTTCAAGAAACACTAATTTATTTGTAAACTTTGAGCTAGCTTAAGCTTAATATTTTTCTGATCAGTTTCTTTCCTTCTTCCAATATCTCACCTTATTTCAACAATAAAACTATGTATTATTAGCCTTTTCGTCCCTTAACTATATCCTCAATAACATTTTTCCCAATAAACTTTAAATCGCGACAACTTATCCATAAATTTTCAAATTCAAGACAATCAGCCCCATGAACATTCTAAATTTAGGACAATTCAGGGGGTGAATTGTTTCGATTATTGTTTTTTTTTGGCAATTTGTTTCAATGATTGTTTAAGGGACAAAGTGTCACTAACCACATAGTCCAGGGGACAAAAAGGCTAACAAGCCATAAAACTATTGACTTAAGCTAATAATTATGTCCATTGTAAGTGCACTGTAGAGACCCGGCCCAACCTGCGAGGTATTGTCCGCTTTGCCCCAAAGGCCTCACGGATTTGTCCTTTCCAGCCTCCTAAGTTTTGGGTTGGATCTCTATTACATAAACCACAATAAATCCTCACATCCTCATGATGTGGGATCTTGGGGCGTCACAATCTACCCCCCTTATAAGCTTGTCGTCCCCGACAAGCCCACACAACACAATCACCAGGACCCACCGAGCGCCGGGATTCTAGAGGTAGCTTCCACCGCACTCCCACGATGTAGCACTTAGCTCCCGCTACACGCCCGGTGAAAGCTCTGATACCAACTGTAGAGACCCGGCCCAACCTACGAGGTATTGTCCGCTCTGGCCCAAAGTCCTCACGGATTTGCCCTTCCTAAAAGGCGCCTCACAAGTTTTGGGTTGGATCTCTATTATATAAACCACAATAGATCCTCATATCCTCATAATGTGGGATCTTGGGGCGTCACATGCACTCTTCACTTGCAGCAATGTGTAATATGGGGTCCCTGCAAAGCATACTCCACCTCATCAATTTGGCTCAAATATTCTTCCATCTTCTTGTACAGTCCAAATGGAACTTATAATTGGGCTAAATGACCATTTGCCCCCTAAATTATGGTATTTTGGACGTTTTGCCCCCTAAAGAATTAATTTTGACATTTTACCCCTTGAATTTTTATTTAGCAACCATATTGCCCCTTCGGCTATATAATTACTGAAAATTGACAATAAATCTTAATTTAATTACTCCACATTGAATATTTCAATGTGAAGGCAAAGCAAAAAAAAAAAATTGCTAAAGTAAAGTGTAGTAATTAAGTTAAGATAAATTGTCAAAGTTGAGTAATTATAATGCAAAAGGGGCAATAAGACTCCTAAATAAAAACTTCAGGGGATAAAATGTCTAAAAACTTCTTTAGGGGGCATTACGTCCAAACCGCCATAGTTCAAGGAGGAAATGTTCATATAGCCCTTATAATTGTATTGGTAATTTTTGTATACAACTTTGTATATTTGTCATACCTACCTGTCTCACAAATAGAAATAGATAAAATGATCATTTTATCCTAGCATGGCTTGTAAATAGGTAGCCCTCACAGTGTAGAGGCATCAACTTACCTTGACTAGTAAATAGGTGAATATGAGATGTGCAATATGGGTGTACATATATATATATATATTAGTTTTAGATTTTACGTGCGTTGCACGTGATCCAACGTGTTTAAATGAAATATTCATATGAAATTATGATAACCTTTCTATTAAATTATGAAAATTACACTATTTTTTATGATCCCATTATGAAATTTTGATAAGTTTCCTATGAAATTTTAATAACGATATTACGGAATTTCGAGAACCTTTTTATAATTTTTTTTTAACCTTCTTATAAAATTTTATTAACCTCCCTAAGGATTTTTGAAGACCTCAATATGACATTTTGATAACTTCCCAATGAAATTTTGATAACCAACACTATCAGATGTTGATAACCTCCATATGATATATTGATAACCACGTTATGAAAATTTAAAAACCTCCATATGAATTGTTAGTAATCACACTCTGAAATTTTGATAATCACACTGTGAAATTGTGATAACCTCGCTAATTTTGATAAATTTTCCTATAAAATTTTGACAAACCTCCCTCCCTATAAAATTTTGATAACTTCTTATGAAATCTTGATAACTACAAATTTTGATAATCTCCCTATGATTTTTTGATAACCTCATTATGAAATTTTGTTAATCTCCCTGTGAAATTTTGATCTACATACTATGAAATTTTGATAACCCTCTTATGAAATTTTTAAACTAAACTATGAAATTTTGATAACCTTCATATGAAATTTTGATATCCTCCCTGAAATTTTGATTACTTCATAATAAAAGTTTAATAACCTTTCTAATTTGTTAACCGTACTATGAAATTTTGATAACCTCCCCAGAAATACCACTATGAAATTTTTGTAATCACATTTTGAAAATTTGATAACCTCTTTATAAAATTTTGTTGACCTCTCTATGAAATTCTGATAATCATATTATGTAATTTTGATAAACTCGCTTTGGAATTTTGATAACAACAGTATGAAATTTTGATAATCTTTCTATAAATTTTGATAATCCAATTTCTATGAAATTTCGATAATCACTCTATGAGATTTGATAACCTTCTATCAAATTTTGGTACTCCTTATGAAATTGAGACTTTTATAACCTTCATATGAAATTTCGATAACCACTCTATAAAATTTTGATAACCTCCCCATGAAATATTAGTAACCTCCTAATGAAATTTTGTTAACCACACTATGAAATTCTTATAACCTCGCTATAACATTTTGATAATCTCTTTGATAACCTTTCTATAAAATTGTGATAATTAACCACCCTATGAAATTTCAATAACCAACCTAAGAAATTTTAATAACCTGATCCTATGAAATTTTGGTTAACCACACTATGGAATTTTGATAACCTCCTCATGAAATTATAATAACCATCTTATGAAATTTTGATAACCACATAGAGACAAGAAAATCAAAATCATAATATCACATACTCTTCTAACTCAACAATTTCCAATTAAACAAAGTGAATGCGACAAAACATTATATAACGAAGAGATAGAGCTTCACTGACAATAGTATTACGTGTTAGTGATAGTTTAATCTTTTTATTAACATTTAAAAATTGAAATTAAAAGTAAAATATTAAATTCAAAAAATAATAGTAAAGGAAATTTGCATGTTCATCAACTAAAATCAATTTGACAAACTTATAATTTGGTCTAAATTGAAATTTTTATTTAATTTTTAAATAATAAAATTATACTAAATTTTAATAATGGAAATTTAGAAATATATTTGAAAAAAATGGTGCAATAGGAAAACATAAAGTTTTCCATTATTTGTAGAAATTTGCATGTTCATCAATGAAAATCAATTTTACAAACTTATATAATCTTTAACTACAAAGAAGAAAAAGATTTGTATTCTTAATGTATTGTTTTCTCCCAAATTAATAAGAATCTCTCTCTACCCATGGAGGTAAATCACATTGATCGAACCGGATAGAATCTTTATGTTCTTGTTTGTTCTTTTAGATTTATTTTTATTGTTTAATCGCAGAACTTTTTTATCCAGAGTGTCACAGATGCAATTGAAAATAGTGATTTGAAGGGTGTGAAAATTAGTAATAAATTGGTTAGCTCTTTATATATCTAGTCAAGTATACATTCATTAATTGTTTTCCACTAAGCGAATGAAATATCACCTTATACTGCCATGATTCAACATTAAGATTGCTCTCGAAAATTGCCCTAAGCTTTGTTTTGTAAAAAAGATTAGGGTACGTATTACACCAATTCTTGACATTACAAAATAAAGTTTCACGTAACAGGTAACAGATAAAGAAATCAACTTTAGTAAAATAGTTTAGGTCATGATTATAATGTTAAAAAAATTAAGATAGTGTTTTATTTATAGTGTAATGGCAATGGCATGTAATTAAATGTGTGGAAGGTATATACTACAAAGAAGTTCCTCTATAAATAAATAAAAAAAAGATACTCAAATTAATTCAATAGTTTTAGTCTTTTAGACCTGAATTTAAAAGTTTTTGATATTGTGAATTCTACAATTTGCTTCTTGTAGCACGTTTCTTTTCTTTTCTTTTTTTTTTTTTTTTTGACAATTTCTTGTTTTTAATAATAGTTTAATTTAAATACGGTAGTTTATTAAGAGATTGAAGAAAACATACTTCCAAATATTAAGGAAAAATACATATTTACCCTTTAAAATGAATATTAAACTTTTAAAATTGAGAAGGTTATTTTAGATATTTCAGATCAAGATTTTTGAAGTTTAGACTTATATAATATAAAGATAATAATAATTATTATTATATTATCTGTATTACGTTTTTAGAATTGTTAAGTAATGGTGGACTTACCACACTACATCAAGTACTACATTATCTACTATTGGATATATTTGAATGGATTTGAAGAAATTTAGATATTATTCAGGAAAATATTATCAACGGGAAATTCCATACGGCCAGGAAAATTGACATGGATTTTATCCCCCATGACGTGTCATAGCTAGTCATCTCATGTTGGAATAATTCTTCTTGCCTCTCCATTTTGTTACACACAATGCTCCCTCCTAATGTGCCCATCGCACGTTAGGCCACGTGTCTTGTTCCTTTTTTTTTTCTATTTTTATTCTTTTTATTAAGTTTAGCCTTAATTTCACTAAGTTTAGCACTAAATTAAAATTTTATTTTTAATTTAAGGGTAAATTTCAAAATTAATAATTTATTGATATAGGGTTTTAGAATACAAAACTGATTTCACTAAGTTTAGCCCCAAATTAAAATTTTATTTTTATTTTATGGGTAAATTCCATAATTATTAATATTGTTATAGGATTTTAGAAATAAAATATATAACTAGATCACTAAGTTTAGTCCAAATTAAAATTAAAATTTTTATTTTAAGGGATTAGAAAAATTAAAATTTATAAATGATGTATTGGAACCAATAAAATGTTAACATGTGGCTTGACGTATGATGTACACATTAGGAGGGAACATTGTGTGTGACAAAATGGAGGGGCGTGTAGCAAAGTTCCTCATATTGTATAGCAAAACTTCACTCAAGTAGTGGTACGACCAGTCTGCTGGACCAGCCGTGTAAGAACACGTCATGAGGGACCAAATTTCCATTATTAACAAGAGATATCATAAGAAGATTTCAACTAAAAATTATCTGATTATTTAAATAGATTATTTTTAGATATTATTTGATTTTGTAATCTATAATTGTTTTGATTGTATCTCTTTAGATGATCTTAACTTTCAGTTATAATCATGGAGTATTCTTATTTTAATTTAATTTAACTAGGTAAACATAAAATAATATTAAAAATTGAAAAAGGACACATATCATTACTGTGAACAATTTTTCAATTCCTTCATAAATCACGAAAAAACTTTACATCTATTGATCTAAGGCCAATTTAATCTTGAGAATGTGTTTCCTTTCCACTTCCTATCCCTTCTAAGATAACACGGATGTGGAAATACAGTGTTCTCCTGAACTTTTGTTAGCCTTCCTTAGTTTTAACAACCAACATAGATGAGACACAAATAACCAAAATCCAAACCCCAAAGCAATCGCCAAAGTAAGCCAAATGTAATAAGTAAACTTGGGAGTTGGTGTTATGACCAAGGTGGACATGACATAACAAACAACCAATGGAAGCAATGGTAAGAGAACAAATTCCCCATTCGGACCAATTATGAGAAACAGAACAGTTAGGAAAAGTGTGATCAGAAATGAGGCAGTGTTTGGAATGTAAAACCAAAGAAAACTACTTGTAGCCATGATTGATCTCCCTGCTCCACTCGGGAGCACCTCACCAGCTTCAGCCTGTCGGACACCGCCCGGCGGGTTGAAAATGGCTTGGTAGGTTGCTGTTATAACCAAACCGGCTAGGACTAGGAATGCATTGCGTGTGTCACTTGGTATATTGAGTCTAGCCCGGGTTATAAATATCATTAATCTTTCAGAAAATCCAACTTTTAATCTGAGGAGTTGAGCTAAGGGTTTGGATTTGGGAACTGAGTAAGCACTTAGACCCTCCATGTTGTCAACTTGACTTTGGCTTTTTAAAATATCCAGAGCCGTTAAACCATTCAAATTGATTACGTTCTTTTCAACCCCACATTCCAACAATAGACCAATCATCTGCTCCAATATAGATCACAATTTTATTATTGAGAAGTAAATTTAACATATATATTGCAAGAAAATAATATGGGGTAGAACTTTTTAATTTGTTTAATTTTTAATCGGTAAAGTTGTTTGCACTATCATATGCCACACTATTTTGCTACACTACCTATATCCAACGGTTGTTATTCAAATCAAACCCACATCCAATGGTTATAAATGGTAGTATACAAGAGTGGTGTGCTCAGGAGTAGTACACATAACCTTATCCTTTTTTAATTCATGGCAAAACGTTTCAAGGTTAATTTAAAATGGAACCTTTTAATTTGGTTGATTTGGGTCATCAAACATTTCGGTTCATTTCAGTTCAGTTTTAGGCAATCAATCAAATATGAAACGTTTACCTCAATCAATCAAATTAAAAGGTTCTATCTCAAATTAAGCCAAAATTAAATCCCTTTGCCCTGAATTGAACAATTAGCCTACTACTTATTATAATTATAGCTAGAAGGATATGTGTGAGATTAAATGTACCTTTGCTTGATTTTGGATATTGAATGCAGCTACATGCAACACGGTGTTGCCTTCCTTGTCTGTCCAGTTCATGACTTCTACTTCCCAATATATACCATCTTTGTTGTGAGTTCTTCTCAGCCAACGTGCGAGGAGTTGAAGAGCTTCACCCTTGTTCTTTTCAGCGGCAATATGCAAAGCAGTTTTACCGCCAACAGTCACATCATGGATGCATGGAGGGCAAGCAACAAGAAACTTGGCCAATAAATCATTGTTTCCTTGTTCAGCTGCGTAATGCAGAAGAGTCATGCCTTTTTTCCCCTTGACTCGAACCAGGTCTTTGTTGATTTTCAGGAGCTGAAATAGTAACTGATGATCACTTTGGTGGTTTTGCATAGCAAGGTGCATTGGGGTGAAACCATCTGGATTAATTTTTGTAATGAATGATGGTTTTAAATTCATCATCTCCATTGCAAAATCAAATTGCCCTGCAGCTGCAGCTTCGTGCAGGGGAGTGTGGATAAAAGGAACCCCATCGATCCGATCCAAAAGGTGTGGATCTTCACGAAATAGCTCGTACAAGGCGTCAATGTTTCCTGATTGAGCAGCTTCCCTCAATCTCATGTCCATGTAGGAAAATCTTGAGGCTGGAGCTAGCATCAATCAATGTCTTCAATGCATTGACAAATAAAATGCTAAAAAAGGTATTTGTTTGTCTTCTTCACTTTTCTTGGAAGCTAGACATTCTCGGATTCTTACTCAGCCCCAAAAAGATTGACAAGAAGAATAATCAAGTAGTGTATCTCATAATTTTTTGCAATAGTGGGTAGCACACATAATACGTTAACCCATAATCAGTTAATAGAATAGTCATTAGCCATGATATGCTCGGCGTGAATGGGAAGTAAAGTAGAGCTACCATGTTGGACGTGTTTCTTTTACTTTCTTAATTAATTAGTACTAACTAAGTTTAGGGTAGGGTAGAGGAATGAAAAGTGTTTCTTAATATACGATCGATATTCCTTTTTTATTACTTTCGTAAGGTGTAGTCTTCGGTACACTCGTTGTGGTATACCCAATAATTCTGGCCGTTAGATATATTCCTTTTATCTTGACTGTTGGATATTAAAAGTTTTAACTAATTAAACCTGTTTTAAAAACCTATTGAGATGAATTTATATATGGTAGTCCTTGTAATACACTTTTACACTTTGATTACAACAGTGGATATTACATTTTTTAACTTGATTTTGATTTAGTAAAAAAGTTTAAGTGCTATTCTTCGGTACAAATATTTAATACTTTTAATATGTGTAACTTTTCCCTTGTTAAAAACAGCAATAACATAGGTAGTAAAATAGAAACTTAATTTGTGACATCCAATAGATAAGGCAGCACAAAATGGGACACAAGAATTAGGGAGAAGACTCCTATCTTTCATGGCATTGTAAGTGACAATACCACACAAGCAAAATCTATACAAGCTCCCAGCTACCTGATTGCTGGTGGCGTTACCAGTTTTGCAATATGTTGCAAAGTCCTCGCAGTTCTTGTCAAAAAGCTGGTATTTTCCGAAGGAGTTTTCCTTGATGAGAGCCAAAGCGGTTCAAATAACTTCGTCCCGCGCGTCTTGGAACGATGGACAGAGCAAGTTCCACTCGGTTTAAATAGCAGCTTCCAGTAACAGACATTGTATTTATAGACGTAAATTGAATTCACTTCAAGGAAAGCAATCAAGGCAGGTAATGCAACCTCCACCATTTTTAGACGGTGGAAAGCATTTCTCGCATTGATGAGATGTTGGCTTCTTGTTGAATCCGAAGAAATAAATGACTGCGTCATCTATTTCTTTTTCTTCTCCATTTTCGGGGTTAATGAACTTGCATTTTTTTTCTGGCCAAAAAAAAAACTTGCATTTTCCAACATATATTCCCGGCATCCAAAAATAACAAAAAGCTAAAAAGTCCTGTATGTTATGTTACTAATTAAACTTGAGAATACTGATCATATTACCCAACTTCAAAAAGTTTAATTAAGGGGAAAAAAAACACTTACATCAAAAACAGTAAATAGGCATGGAAAATTCATAAAATCCGTGACAAATTATATAGTATATGTACCATGGTGATAGAGTAGGCCTCCGTTACGATCAGAATAGATGTAATCAGCTGATTGCAGTTCGTCTCGTTCGACAGCTCTCATCTTTCTTCTTCACTATTCTTCTATCTCTAATAAGTTTGGTCTTGTCCCTGTCTGTACTCTGTAATAATCATTGTATAAGTTTATAGATGCATGATTCTTGCAAAGCTAGAGACAATTAATTAAATCGATAAGTAGAGAACTAAAGCTTCAAATTAGAGAGTAAATTAAATTAAAGTAAAAACGATCAACATCTTAATCTGTCGAATCTGACTTTTCCTTTTCTTTTGGGAAAAATAACGGATTCCTAGTTTAAGCCCTGTTTCTCGGCTTAGAACCCACTAACCAATCAATTACACTATTACAAGACTAGTCAACTAGGAAACGTTATAAAACTGAAAAAAGCAGAATTGGCCCTTCGACCACAAAGATAGCATCTCTCTTTTTATCTTATGTACACTTTAATTTTTCTTTAAAATAATGAAATAAAATTAAACCGAATCTTTGGGAAGATTTATGTGGTTTATTTACTTTTCTGGTTCAAAAGCTAATTAAAGGTGGGATAGCTATTCTTGCAATTATATATGTTATATAAATCTGGCCATATGATGCCTTAATGCTTAAATCAAACCGAAAACATTGCACATATACTGGTACACTATTTTTTCGGCAAAATGCTCAATTTGGGATCAAACGTTTGTCACGATGCTCAATTTGGGCCAAACGTTTCAATTGCACCAAAAAATGGCCAAACGTTTTCGGACCTACTCAATATTGGGCTTTTTCTAACGGTACTGAGCTCGTGAACAACACGCGCTGTTACTTACTATTTATTGTCCATGTGGCTTATTTTTAGTTTATAAAAATAAATCCGGAATTAGAAAATATAAAACGTTATTTTTAATTCTTTTTAATATCTTTTTTTCTTTTTTTTTCTCGTCTTCTTTGTTCTTTTTCTTTTTCCTTTTTTTCTTTCTTTCTTCCTCCCTCACCGACTATATTTCTCCACGACGCAACTCTTCATAGCCGCCGAGTCTACCTTGCTTTCTTATTGTTGCTCAATGCTCCATCAGCCGTGATTTAACCCTTCTTGATGCCTCTTTCTTTCTCAAGCAAAACCATGAAAAAAACCTCAAAAAACTATCTAAAACCATAAGTTTCAATCCTTCGATCTAGTGAAGTTAGCCATTAGATGGGTCTCAAAATCAACTATGCGCGCTGTTTCCCTCTCTAGTTAACACCTTTTCACCGTTCGAATTGAACAAAAACTGCCCCAAACCAAAACCCTCAAATATGAACCCTAGGTCTATGTTCTGCAATTCTTATATTAATTGTCTGCTGAGTTTGGTTAAGGTAATTATGATGGATTTGGTTAAGTTTCAGACTTTCAGTTGGAACTTGGAAGGAATGGGTGCTTACCTAAGCCAACAAGCAACAAGCATACGAGGCCCAGGATCAAGATTGTGAAGAAGCTTGTCTGTTAAACCATTGATTGTCTTCTCCTTCTTATTCTTCTTTGTAGTTGTTTCTCATAGACCGGTTATTCGATAGTAACAAAATCATGTCTTCTTCATCTGTTGTTGTTTCCCTTTGAAGAGATTTTGCGAATTTGATTTTTGTTGCTTCTTTCCTTTTTTTGATCAATGGGTTTGGATTTTCATTTATGTGGAAGAGTGGTTTGGAATTACAAATTCCATTTGGAGATTTACAAATTCTATTTTTTAATATTTAAAACCTTTTCAATGGAGAGCCACGGAGAGAGCAAGAAGAAGATGCCAATTGATCAAGGACGAGCTGGTGTTGTAGCTATAATCAAGCTGAGGCAGTGGGGAATGAATCGTGTTAAACCTAAGCCTTTAGATTTTGGTGATTATGGATAGCAAGTAACAGAGTTGGAAGTTCCTGGAAATTCAAGGCTACAGAAGGGCAAGATGACAAAGAACTCGATGAGGGATTTCGGGAAGAATTGTTGAATGAGAGATTTGTTTGTGAAAACACGAACTGAAGATGATGATTTTGCGCTCCTTGTCTGTGGATAGTCCTTCCCAAAACACAGCTTCAATCGTAGCTAGCTTCTTCACCGATTAAAACCCCAGATCTAACACAAACCCAAATCGCCAGAAACCTTACTAGTTTTATATGTTTCCAACAAAGTTTCTTGCCGGTGAATTGATTTCCTACAAGAAGATGAAGAAAATGGCTGGTTCATATCCAACAAGATGAAGAGTCGATGAAGATGAAGAAGAAAATAAATGGGTTAAATAAACCGTAACTTTTTTTTGGAGTAAATTAGTTTTATTTTTTAATTCATAAAATGTATTAAATTCCATTTCTTTTTGCTGAAAATTCCACATGGCACTCTAACTCGCCATTATCGTTGTGTGTAACGCACAACCATAATTCGGTTTAAATTGAAATTTTAAAATTAATTCTTAAATAATAAATTTTAATAATGTCAATTTAGAAATATATTTGAAAAAAGGGCACAATTGGAAAAAATAAAGTTTTCCATTATTCGTACTTTTATATATAGTATAGATATAGATAGTTATAAAGTCATGGCCTAATAAGATATATATAGGATCTGAATATTCAAACTAATTGCCCACCAAAACGGACCAAAAAAAGGCCCTATAGGAATGAGAAATTGGACCATCCAAAGTAAAGACCTATTGCACATTTGCTTATCTAAGTCTAAAAAGGACATTGGAGACAAAGACAAAAAGCAAAATTAAATACAACAATTGGAAACAAAGACAAAAGGCAAAATTAAATGGGTAATTATTTGATACATCGGTGGTGTAAATTTTGGACGAGTTGTGGAGTTGGCACATGTCCATTTTTTTAATTAATTAAGTTTTAAATTTTTCAATCTAGTCTCTATGGGACACAAGTCACCCTTAAGGACCCGCTTGTGTAGTCTATTAAACTCCACTGACTGTGTATTGTATAATTTGCCAAATTAAATAAGACAAATTGACTTTCTTATAATTTAATATACGTATTATATAATCTAATAATTAATAATGGAATAATTTATGATTAAAAAAATAATGGAATAATTAAAATATTATTTAGTAATGGCTTAGAAATTTGTTTTTTTAAAAAAAAGGGTACAATTGGAAATATGTTTTAAAAATAAAGACATAATCAAAAAAACATAAAAATTTCCTCTTATTTGTACTTTTATATACATATATATATATATATATATCATCACCCTATTAAAAATATTAATTTGACCAAGTAGTTGTGAAACTTCATTTTGTTTTCACCAAAAAAAAACTTTATTGTGATTTTCAAATTCATCATATCATGACCAACCAACAGCTTGGTAATGAACCCAGAAACATGATTTCTCTCTCGACTCCTGCAACCCACCCGCCCCCAACCACCCTCCCAACCCCCCCCCCCCCCCAACCTCCCGATCCCGGTGGTTCCCCAACTACCCAGAAACCCCAAATGGACCCCCCCGAGTCCCAACCCACCCAATCTTACAAAAGTAAACTCTTAACCTTCTCAAACCATACGTACTTCCATTCATGGTTCGACCACGAGCCACTCCAGAAGATACCCGAAGACCCACAAAGTGAATCAATGGATTGTGAGGGAAAGCTCTCCATTCGCCTATCACAGGAAGAAAGGAACCGCATACGACGGCCGTGGCGCAACTCTCTCATCCTAAAACTTATTGGTGGCCACCTAAAATTCGCTACTTTGCACGATCGACTGAAGCATCTTTGGAAGATCCAATCCGGTTTCCAAGTGTCTGATTTAGGAAATGGTTTTTTTCTTGCCAGATTCCAATCCCCGGGGGAATACTATATTGCTCTTGCCGGTGGTCTCTGGTTTCTAAATGATCGTTTTCTATCCGTTCAACGGTGGGTACCAAACTTCAAGGCATCCCAAAATCACTTACCCTCTACCATGGCAGTTTGGATTCAACTCCCAGATCTTCCGGTGGAGTTTTACGACACTGCAACTTTATACCGAATAGCTGCCCTTATTGGTACTCCAATAAAAATTGATGCACAAACGAGCACGGCATCTAGAACCCAGTATGCTCGAATCTGCGTTGAAGTGGAACTGGGTAGGTGTCTTCCAAAATCAATAGTCATTGAGGTGTTCAACCCATCGGATATGAGATTAAGACTTCTTTCTGTCTTACATGCGGTATGATTGGGCACAAACAACAAACCTGCGCCTTCACCAAAACCCCACCGAACTCGGAGTCTACTCCTCCGTCGACCCCGCCAGAAATTATGGAAGAATGGCAACTGGTGGATCGATCTCAGAAGCGTCGGCGCTCCACATGGAAGCCAGACGAAACCCTAGCAACGGCCCAAGGACTAATAGGGCCCAGGGTCCCATTTCATGCCCATTCCGCTGAAGCCCATATTGGAGACAAAGAAGGAGCCCAACCCAAATCACAACATACTGGGTCCATTGATGCAAAACAAACCAGTCCACTCCCGTCAAAACAAAAACAAATATGGCAACCCAAAGTGGTTTCAACCCAGGCTCCAAAGAATCCTAATTCCGTTTCTTCTTCTTATTCCTTTTTCTGTTCTTTCTGATCTAGAGGATTCTGCTAAGTTATATGATACTATCTTATTGACATGTGGCCCTTCTGATACTCCTTTTTCTTTGACAGGTGGCTTCTTGCCAGAAAATGAGATTTGTGCTCCCCCAAGGAAATCAGTGCCACAAACCGACTCCTCTTCTGCAGAGATCACCGACTCAGTCATGTCATACTCAAGCGCCTCTCCTACCACCGCCACAGAACCCGGTTTGACTACCATGTCTTCACACGCTCTAGATTGCGGCACCGCCTCCTCCACTACCGCCTCAACACCATCTTCATCTCTGCTATTATATAATCCCCCTATTCTCTCCCAACCCAAAACCATCACTAAACCTCCATCTTCTCCTCCCCACCATGGATTCTCACCAAACAACCCAGACCACCCCCTCCCCTTCGATCCCATCACTTCAACTTTCCCTTCCCCTTCACCACTTTCCGATGATAGGCCACTTCCCCCCTCCCTCTCTGCCATCATCAGAAACCTCTTTCCCACCAATCCTTCTTCCACCTCCAATTTCATCTGCACCTTCACCCACGTCTGTCCTTCAAACTCCACCCCTGACCCAAACCATGACTCGCCCATACTCTCAGACTGCCCTACTGCCCATTCCTCGACCTCTCTACCGGCGCCCCACCTACCTCCCTCGTCCCCGTCCCCACCCTTCGAATTTTCAGCCGTTCACTCGAATCCATGCCACCTTCCCGCCTCTCCACACCCATCAATCAACACTTTCCCGCCCTCTCCCTCAATCCAGGGATCAACTTATCGAGCGAGGTCTAAACAGTTTTATCTTTCAATCCCTCCACTTTTATGCCCATCTGTTGCTAGTGCCAGCGGATCTCCTCAAGTTCGAAATTAACCTGGCAGAAGAGCAGTATGTCTATCTCGGAGGCAGGGATGCAATATACCCTCTCAAGTTCTATGCGGAGCCAGACGGGATACGCCGTCAGACCACAGTGAACCAACCGGAAAACAACTCAAACGATTCTGTGAGCCCTCCGACATCAGAAATTCCATCTGTGACTTCCGAGAGTCTCTCTATAAGAAAAATGGTTAGAGTCTTAAGCTGGAACTGCCGTGGTGCTGAGAGGCCGGAATTTCTTGCTGAACTACGCCAACTCCTTAACCTTCACCACCCACTTATCCTCATCATCCTGGAAACTCGTATCAATGATGTGAGGGAAGAACACATCACCTCCCAACTCCTACTGAAGGGTCGTCTCATCTCAACAACTCTAGGCCGAGCAGGTGGTCTCTGGCTTCTGTGGAACGATGAAGCCATCACAATTCACTCTGCCTCTGTGTTCTCTAGGATGATAACCGCTGAAGTTTCTGCAAAGACACCAGATGCTGAGGATTTTCTTCTCACTGCCATGTACAACTTCCCTGCAGCATCTCAGCAAAACCAGGTATGGGATATTTTAAATACTATGTCTCCTTTAATCTCGTCTAAATGGTTGATTATGGGTGATTTCAATTGTGTTAGATATTCACATGAAAAACTTAGTCAAACTCCTATTAATAATGCTCAAGTCAGAAACTTTAATGACTGCATAAATAGTTGTAACTTGTTTGACGTGTATACAACTGGCCCCAAATTCACCTTCTCGAATAAACATACGGATGCTACTTACTGTAGATCTAGGTTAGATAGGGCTCTTGTGAATTCTCAATGGATGCAAACGTTTCCTTACTCATCAGTCAAAGTTCTTATCTCCGGGGGTTCTGATCACCTGCCTCTTCTTCTAGATACAAACACCTCCCCCCCCCCCTCCTAGACCTCCTCTCTTTCGTTTTGAAAATGCATGGATTCTTGATGCTGAATATATTTCAGTCATAAATCAAGCTAAATCTGTTTTCTCATCAAGTTCTCATCAGGGAAATCTCCTTTCAGCTCAACGGTCTTTCTGCTATTTCTTAAAATTGGTTGCAAAAAACTCTCTTATCTGGAAAAAGAACCATTTTGGTAATAGTACACAAAAAATTAAAACCATCACCTCAGAATTGACTTCTGTTATAAATGAGCTAGAGTACTCCCAAGAGCCAGCTTTACTTCTTAAGGAAAAACAACTCTCTAACTCTCTTACTAAGGCTATAAAACAAGAAGAATATTTCTGGGCTCAACGTGCACACTCAAAATGGATTAAATGTGGGGATTTAAACACAAAATATTTTCATAATTATGTTAAGGCTAGAAGGGTTAAAAATAAAATTCCCCAACTATTTATACCTAATTCTGGCTGGACCTCCGATCCCTCCACTATTAAAACTGAATTTGTTTCTCACTTTTCAGACTTATACTCTTCACTCACAACTCATCCCCTTGATCCTTCCCTTGACCCGATGATCCCTATTCTTAATTTTTCACACCTCGATCTTTTGAATTTGCCAATCACTGAATCCGAAATCAAAACTGCCACCTTTTCTATTGGCTCTGTCAAAGCTGCGGGACCAGATGTTTTTAACTCAGCCTTTTTTAAACACTTTTGGAGTAACATCAAGGATGCATTGTTACCCGCCGTTTTCTCTTTCTTCTCTTCAGGTGTTCTGCTTCCAAATATTAATGAAACTACCATTGTCCTTATACCTAAAATTCCTCAACCCACTAAAGTCACACATTTTCGCCCTATTAGTCTCTGCAACATCGTATATAAAATTATTTCAAATATCATTACAGCAAGACTAAGACAAATTCTTCCTGATTTAATTGGACCCTACCAAAATGCTTTTATTCAGGGTAGACAGATCTCTGAAAATTCCATCATAACTCATGAAATCCTTCACTCCCTAATAAAAAGAAAACTGGTTCTGTTAATGAAATGGCACTCAAGCTTGATTTTGAGAAAGCTTATGATAAGATAGAATGGTCCTTTCTAGCACAAACTCTAAAAAGACACAACTTTCCTCCTAGATGGATCAATTACATCCTTACTTGTTTTTCGACTGTCAACTTTAAAATTCTCATCAATGGTGAGCTTTCTCAAACGATCCTCCCTTCCCGAGGACTTAGACAAGGAGATCCTATGTCCCCCTTTTTGTTCATTCTTTGCAATGAAGTTCTGGTCAGGATGATCACCTTTCAAACTATTTCTAACTCTATTTCCCCCCGTGAAGGCTTCTAGATCTGGCCCTCCTGTCCCTTGCCTATGCTTTGCTGATGATTGTTTCATCTTCTCCCGTGCTACATCCTCCTCGGTCACAAATGTGGCTGCTATTTTAGACGCATACTGCTCTGCCTCAGGAGAAATGATTAACTATGACAAATCTTCTGTCATTTTTTCCCCTAATACCCCCCTTCGGTCAAACAATCTTGTATTAATATCCTTGGTATATCCAATAGAACCCACAAAGACAAATACCTTGGAATTCCTCTGCTAATTGGGAAAGTCACAAAACAAACCTTTTTTATTTGATTGAAAAGGCAAAACAGAAATTGGATAAATGGTATAATCATTTTCTTTCGGCTGCTGGCAAATTAACACTTATTAACTCTGTTTTACAATCCATCCCTCTTTATGCTATGTCTTCCTTCAAGATACCCAAAGATACTATTTCTCAGCTACATTCCGCCGCCTCTAGATTCCTCTGGAATAAAACTGCTACTGCAAAAAGTACACACCTTGTTAATTGGGAAACTCTAACTCTTCCTAAAGAACTGGGTGGTTTGGGCATTAGAGATCTTGTCTTGACTAACAAAGCTCTACTCCTGAAATTGGCTTGGAACTTACTTACTAACCCCTATTCTTTGGGTGCCACTCTTCTAAAAGCCAAATATTTCCCTAATTCAGACATCTTTGATACCTCCAATTCAAATGTTAACTCTTCTTGGTTTTGGAGAGGTCTCTGTACTGTTAAAAAAGACTTCAAGGAGGGGTTGTCCTGGCTATTACACTCTGGCAGCAACTTAAGCTTCTGGAATGATAATTGGTTTTATGGTACTGCACTTAACTCCCAGGTTGACTTCATCCCACCTCAACTACTCAACCTTAAGGTTAAAGATGTTATAACAGCCTCAACGAATTCTTGGGACCTCTCTCTTGTTGAATCATGTCTTTCACCCTATTTATGTGATAGAATCATCTCCATTCCCATATCCTCCACATATACCATGGATAAGTTGCAATGGGGACCCTGTCCATCCTCTAACTTTACTGTTAGAGAGACTTACAAATGGCTCTATTTCAGGTATCACTCACCCCAACTCCCTGCCTTACCATGGATGTCAATTTGGACATCAAAATGTATGCCCCGTGTGAAGTTTTTTGTTTGGTTGGTTGCTCACCATAAAATTCCAACAGCTTCTCTTCTTCATAGAAGGCAAATTATCCCCAATAACTCCTGTCATCTATGTGGTCAAGTTGAGGATATTCCACACTTGTTTAAATTTTGTCCCTATTTTGCTTCTTTGTTTCAGGGAAGGTTCAGCTTTTGGGACCCCTCCTCTTGCAACATCACCTTGTTCTTCCACAAATGGAAACGCATTTCCATGGCTACTGACTCATCTAATATCTCCTCTTATAATACTTTTTTTGGTTTTTACTTATGGTATATTTGGAAAAGTAGAAATTCATCTCTCTTTTCACATGAGGCTCTTGACATAGACTCTATTTTCTTTAAAGCTAAATCCATGACTCAAGCTGTCTCATGTGTCCCAAACAGCAACCAACCAAGCTCTTCTTTTCTCTCCATTTCTTGGCAAGCTCCCCCTGCATTGGGTTAAAATAAATACTGACGGGGCCTCGGCAGGTAACCCGGGTGGGGCTGGAATGGGTGGCATCCTTAGAGGACATGACAGGAAGTTTATTGCTGCATTTTCTTGCTTTATTGGTTTTACAACTAATAACTTTGCAGAATTTTATGCAGTGAAAGAAGGCTTACAAATGGCCAAAGATTGGGCCTATCTAATATTATTATCGAATTTGACTCCTTGTTTGTGGTCTCGGCTCTTAACAGGAGGATGGTACCCACTCCCATGCTGCAGCTGCTGCTTGAGGAATGCTTAGTTCTCCTACCATCTTTTGCCTATGTATATATAAAGCACTGCTACAAGGAGAGTAATAGAGTTGCTGACTCATTGGCGAGAGCCACGGTGGTACATAGAGATCGACACAGACATTTTCTCTCGCTCCCTGACATCATCCTTGATGTATATAATGATGATGTTAACCTTGTATCTTTTGTACGCCTTATGGCGAATAGTCCTCAACCTTAGAGGACCTTTTTGTACTAAAACTAATCTAATGTAACTCTCCCTTTTTTTATATATTAATATAAATATCTTTTGTGTGAAAAAAAAAAACTTTATTTTGCAGGATGACTAATGACATTCACATGGCATTAGAAATTCTGCAAACAAATACAAATTATATACAATTAATTTTTTGATCAATTGTAATCCAACTAGTAATAATTGTTTGTTTAAGAGGTGATCTTGTCAATCAATGTGATGCAATCTCTGTTGACTTGACAAAGTGAGAAAACAGCTTTATTTTTTATTATTATAAAAACAAAGATCAATTACAACAATTTTGATAACCTTGACTTTCATTAGACACATACACTTCAGTTGATATTTCACTACTCACACACGTAATACTTGCTTGCTACGATATACTCTATCTAATTGTTCACTTTTTGTCAAAACATACTTACCTTTACTATAATTTAAAAGACAAACATGAAAACCTAAAATTTTTTTAAAAAATATATCTATAAAAAAGCTTGTGTTTCAAGATTTCTGAATATAATTTAAAATATTTATTTTGATTTATATATTTTTTAAAGAAAATTATAAAAAATAAAGTTGTTTGACCAAGAAGACAACTAAATAGGAAGAAAGGGAGCAAGTTTTTGTCACCCACCAACTGATCACTAGCTTTCAAGACTTTCTTCACCCTTCACACCACTCATGTTATATACTTACAAAGATGTGGAAGAAATTTATAACAATATATGTCGGTAAAAGATAAAAATCAAAGAAGATGAAAACTCTTGTGAATGCTAGAGAAGTCATTGCACTGTTAACAATCTCCTCTCTAAAGTTGAGAAACTATAATATTGAAAGCTACCTATAGACACAGTCCATTTTATTGTTTTCTGAAACGATATGAAGTGAGAAAAGTAACTATGAGAACAAAAAAGCCAGTAGTACCCCAAACGATCGTACCCCATAGCCCTGTGGTAACCAGTGCAGCTCCATAGGAACAACACATCAACAAGTAGAGTGGGAAAACCAAAAGCATGGTACACTTAGCAACAACTGAAAGAAGAGCCACTGTTATGATCCAAGCTATCCAAAATGCAATGCTACTTGGAATATAGAACATAAGAAAACCAACTGATTTCCCCACATTCTGATTTGTCATTGAATTCCAAACTACTATCGCCCTGAAAAACACACTACTCGGTGGGCTGAGAAGAGCTTGGTAATTGGTATGTCGTTGATACAATCAGGGTAAGTACAACTAGCAGTGCATTGATTATTTCAGGTTTCATTTCCGAACAATTTCGACTGAGTTTTATATAAAAGCTTGACACCTCAAAAAACCTTGAGTATTGACTGCACAGAATCCTCTTACTCTCCCTGTCAACGTGAGTTTGTCGTAGCAAGACATCCAAAGCTGTCAAGCCTCTGCCATTAATAATCTTCCTATCAACTCCCTCGTAGTTTATTAATAGTTCGATCATCTGCTAGAATCAAATTCCACAATTAATAATAGATATATTTCACAATTAATACTATATATATTTTGGTAAAATTAAGAGAGGCACCTGAGGTTGGTTATTTGATGCGGCTATGTGTAATACAGTGTTTCCATCCTTGTCCTGTAAGTTTAAGATTCTTCTTTTTTGAAATTGGTTGTATTTGAGGTTCTTTTGAATCCACCGAAGTATGGCTTTTGAAGGCTTCGAATCTGTTGTTTTGTGCTGCAATGTGGAGAGCAGTCTCTTTTCGAATAGTCAAATCAAAGATACAATTGGGCAATCATTCAGAATCTGAGACAAAATAAGAACATTTCCGTCTCGATCTACAACATGAAGAGGAGTGTAACCTTCCCTCCCTTTGACACGAACAAGATCTTTATCAATTGATAGAAGATCCATCACCATCTCAGTTTGCTCATTTTGCAAGGCCAGGTGAATGGGGCTAAAGCCGTCTTGGTTCAGCTTCCTAGCGAATGATGGCTTTAAGTTCATCATCTCCATTGCAAAATCAGCGTGTCCTGCACCTGCAGCTATTTGCAATGGAGTATCAACAAAGTCCATCTGATCGATGCCTCGAAATACATCTGCATCATCTTTAATCAATGCATACATGGCATCTATATCTCCTGATTGAGCTGCCGTCCTTAACCTTTCATCCATGAGAGATACAATATCAAACGTAAGAAAATACTAGAAAGGATTTGTTCTTAATTATAATAGTTATAGAGTATATATAGAAAGAGAGATCATCATATTAGAAAACATTGATGAAAATCAGAAAAGAATCGATGATCTTTACATTGGATTACTAGACTATATATACAAAGAAGCTAACCCTAACTTCCTAACCAACTTGTAACTAACACCTAACAACTAATTTATTACTTAATCAAAACGGTGAGTTTTGATATTCTCTAATACCCACCTCAAACTGGTGTATATATGTTCAGAATACCCAGTTTGGTGAAGGCAGCAGAAAAATTGGTGGAAGATAGACCCTTTGTAAAACAATCTGCAAGCTGGTGTTTAGTTGATACTGGAAGAAGAATTATTAAGCCTGATTGGATCTTCTCTCAAACAATGTGACAGTCTATCTCTATGTGTTTACTTCGCTCATGAAAGGAAAGATTCTGAGCTAGATAAATTGTTGACTTATTGTCACAAAAAACTGGTGTAGTTGATGGAGTAAGTTGAATCTTGAAGTCTGCAAGTAAATAGTTGATCCACTGTATTTCACAAGCAGTCAAAGCTAAAGCCCTATACTCAGCCTCAAAAGAACTCCTGCTTACTCTGTTTTGCTTCTTGGATTTCTAGGAGATTAATGAGTTACCAAAAAAAATGCAAAATCCTGTAATTGACTTCCGAGAATCTATACATGTTCCCCAATCACTATCACTATAAGCAGTTAACTTCAAAGGACTATTTGTAGGAAAGAAAAGACCTTGACCTATTGTTCCTTTGAGATTTCTTAATACTGTGTGGACTGCTGTCATATGTTCATCAGTAGGTTTATCAAAAAATTGAGCAAGTTGTTGGACAGTGAAGCTGATATCCGGCCTTGTAGTTGTAATATATTGCAACTTGCCTATAATCTTCCTGTATTGAGTTGAATCTTCCAAAGGAATCCCTTTTTCTTTTGACAATCTAGTCTCAGGCAATATTGGTGTTGAGAATGGTTTTGCATCTAAAAACTTTGTGTCCTTCAAGAGATCTAAAGTGTACTTTTTCTGACAAAGATTTATACCTTTATCAGACCTAGCCACTTCTAGACCTAAAAAGAACTTTACTTCTCCCAAGTCCTTAATAGTGAACTCATCATGCAAGAATTTCTTTATAGCAAGTACCTCTGCAAAGTCATTGCTAGCAATAATGCAATCATCAACATATATTAATAGAGCCACAAAACTATTTTCAGTTTCTTTAATGAAAAGAGAATGATCAGCTGATGATTGATGAAAACCATATGATAACAGAGTTGTGGTCAATTTAAGATTCCATTGTCTACTTGCCTGTTTTAAACCATAAAGTGACTTGATCAATCTACAAACTTTATTTGATTCTGCATAATATTCTTCAGGAAGCTTCATGTATACCTCTTCTTCTAAGTCTCCATGCAAGAAAGCATTGTTTATGTCTAATTGCTGTAAATGCCATACAATAATAGCAGCTAAGGAAAGTAGTAATCTAACAGTAGTCATCTTAGCCACTGGACTAAAGGTATCAAGGAAATCAATTCCCTCTTGCTGTGTATAGCCTTTAGCTACTAATCATGCTTTATACTGTCCTATGGATCCATCGGCTTTTCTCTTAATTCTGTAAACCCATTTACAACCTATAGCAACCTTTCCTTTCGGTAAGTCCACCAATTCCCATGTGTTGTTCTTCTACAAAGCTGAAATTTCTTCTAGCATAGCTTTCTGCCAGTTGACATCTTCTGCAGCCTCTCTATAAGATTTTGGCTCAACTTGTTGATCCAAAGCAACAGAAAAAGCTTTGTGTTTGCCATTCAGTTGCGAATAGCTAAAAACCTTTTCCAGAAGATGAGGACTAGTTCTCTTTGTCTGTACTGCAGAACATTTATAAATGTCTAAATATGAAGGTTTATAGGTTTTTCTAGTGCTCTTCTGAGAGGTTGTTGTAGCTCGTTTTGAACATTGACATCTTGTAAAACTGGTAGAAGTAGCTCAGAAGATTGTTGAAGAGAATTGGAAGTTTGTGTTTCTGAAATGACTGGAAAATTTTGAGTGTGTAAATCTGGTTCAACTGAAAGATCAAGAGGTTGACTAGGACTGATGTTGTTGAATTCTGTGGAAATATAATGTTGAGAAGAAACATCATTCTGAGGGAACACAGGTTCATCTAGAAACTCAATGGAAGAAGGCAGAACTGTTGTTGTCGAGTTATCTGCATGATTTAAAATGCTAGAACCTAGATTCTGCTTTTGGTTAGTTGATAAGGCAAAAGGAAAAATATGTTCATAAAAGCAAACATCTCGAGAAATAAACATCTTGTGTGTTTTTAGATCATACAGTTTATAACCCTTTGTTCCAGGATTAAAACCAAGAAAAATAGTTGTAATACTCCTAGAATCAAATTTATTCTTAATATTCACATGATTAGAAGCATAAACCAGGCATCCAAAAACTTTAATATGTTCTATTGAAGGAACTGTTTTAAACAAAACCTCATATGGAGTTATGTTTCCAAGAACAGGTGTAGGCATTCTATTGATTAAAAAGACAGCATGTAGAACGCATTCACCCCAAAAAGAAATAGGAAGTTGAGCTTGAAACCTTAAAGCTCTAGCAACATTACGAATATGCTGATGTTTTCTTTCCACAACATTATTTTGTTGTGGTGTTTTCACACAGGAAGTTTGATGAATTATGCCTTTTTCATTAAAATAATCAGGAACGTTAAATTCCTGACCATTATCAGATCTAACACTTTTAACAGTAATATTAAACTGTGTAGAAACAAAAGTAATGAAGTTTTGCATAAGAATTCTAGCTTCAGATTTATGTTTCATGAGAAAAACCCAAGTATGCCTAGTAAAATCATCCACTATAGTCAGAAAATATCTATGACCTCTAAAAGTGGGAGCATAGTTATCTCCCCATATATCCACATGTATAAGATCAAAAGCTAAGGTACTTACAGAAGTACTACTTGGAAATGGCAGTCTTTTCATTCTTGACATGTGACAAATGTCACAATTGTCAATGGAAGATACAATAGGAACTAATGACTTAAGCCTGTTGAAAGAAGGATGGCCAAGTCTTTTGTGCCATAAAAAGACTCTTCCTTATTACAAGTAGAAACTGTATTTACAGACAAAGGAAACAATTGTTTATTAGTAGTAAAAGCTTTAGGTAAAGGATCTTTGGAATTCAATCTGTAGAGCCCTTGATTGAGTTCAGCAACCCCAATCATTCTCCATGGTCGAATTCCCTGGATCAAACAATAAGAAGATAGGACTATAATGCAACAATATAAGTCAGAGGCCAACTTACCAGCTGAAACTAAATTGAAAGTAAACTGTGGAACATATAAAACATCAGATAAAACTAAAGCATTACTCAACCTAACAGTACCAATATGAGTAACAGGAACCTTAGCTTTATTTGGTAGATGAACAAACACATTTTCAATTGTCCTAAAAGTATGAAAATTATGCAAAGAACAAGTGATATGATCAGTAGCACCAGTATCTAATATCCAATCTGTGCTATATGCAGTAGCATTATTATAAACACTAAGAGAAATATGTAGATCAATCTCACAATTAAAAGGAAAATAACCTGAAAAAGAAGAATTCCTTGATGCACCAGGCATTGTCACAGCATTAACTTGATGACTAGGTCCAGGCATGCCCTGAATCATCAACATCAATTGCTCATACTGTTCTCTGGTGAATTGATACGGAGCAAGCTGAGCAGCCTGTGAAGCAGTAGAAATCTAACCAACAGAAGCTTGTTCAAAAGAAGATTCAATAACTTGAGATGAATCTTGGTCAACCACAGCAACCGCATTAGCATAACCTTGATGAGAGGAAGGTTTCTTCTGATTGCGAGCACTGTAATTAGCTGTATAACCATGCTTTTTATAGCACTTGTCAACAGTGTGACCTTCTTTACCACAAAAAGAACACATTGGCCTTTTGTGTTATTGAATGGTTTCTTGGATACAAAACCAGCCCTAACTGCCATTGCAGAAACATCCAAAGAACTTGGTGTAGAAATCATAACAGATCTCTCTTGTTAAATGACAAGAGAGTAAGCCTTGTTCAAAGAAGGCAAAGGATCCATAAGTAGGATTTGAGTTTTGACATTAGCATAAGCTTCAGATAATCCCTTGATGAAAATGATAACTTGATCATTTTCATGAAATTCTCTAACTTTCTTGGCCAAAGAACAAGTATAGCTAGGAACACAAGTACAAGATGTAATAGGACGCAAAACATTCAATTCATCCCATAAGACCTTAAGCTTGGTAAAATACTCATGAATAGTTAAAGAACCCTAACTAGAACTGTAAATTTCAGTCTAAAGATCAGAAATTCTAAAAGAATTAGTCTGTGAAAACCTAGATTTCAGATCATTCCAGATTTCAATTGCAGATTCTAACCATATAATTGACTGGGCAATGGAAGGAGATACAGAATCCACTAACCAAGATATCACAAGGTTATTACACCTTTGCCAAGCAGAAAACAGAGGATCTGTTCTAGCAGGAACCGCCATAGATCCATCAATGATGTGAAGCTTATTCTTTGTTAAAAGCGCCACTTTCATCGCTCGATGCCAAGAATGATAATTCGGGCCAGTCAAAGCAGAAGAAACGAGAACCAAAGTAGGATTCTCACTCGGATGAATGAAATAAGGGCTAGAAGGAAAATATTCAGGCCGAGAAGTAACCGGAGCTGAAGAAGTACCATTTGAAGTAGCCATTGAAACAAAACAAGCTCAAAAACGAAAGATCAAAGTGAAACAGAAAAGAACTAACCAAAAAATCGAAGAAAAGATCTGAAAATGTAACAGATCTGAAGAAAAATGAATCAAGGAAACTGTTTGGCTTCAAAGAAAATGAAAGAAAACGAAAAAGAAAGAATAATAAGAATGCAGCGGAAAGTAACTGTCAGAGAGTATTAAATTCTCTAATACCATATTAGAAAACATCGATGAAAATCATAAAAGAATCGATGATCTTTACATTGGATTACTAGACTATATATACAAAGAAGCTAATCCTAACTTCCTAACCAACTTGTAACTAACACCTAACAACTAATTTATTACTTAATCAAAACGGTGAGTTTTGATATTCTCTAATACATCAAATAATAGTTAGTTTTTTTAATCTAGTACTTGTAACAGTTATATAAGCTTCTTTAAGCTAGCTAGTTGAAAATTTTCTAATTTTCACCTCAAAAGTCAAGCTTCCAATACTTGCATTTAAAAATTGGCTTATTAACTGTTTTTGGCCCCTAAACTATATATTGCCCCTAAACTATAATCGAGAAAAATTTGTCCCTTGAATTTTCAAAATTCAAGACAATTTGACCCATCAAGGGGTAAATTGTCCTCGATTTGGAAAGTTCAGGGGAAATTGTCCTGACAGGAGGTAAGTTGTCGCGATTTGAAGTTTAGAGAGTAAAATGCCATTGACGTTATAGTTCAAGGGACAAAAAGGCTAATAAGCCTTTAAAAATTCAAGCTAAATTTAATGGAAAAACTTGTGGTGATCTAAGCTTAGATCATTCTAATCTCTATGTATATCTTTGATATTTAGTCTAGAAATTATATCATCGAATTACATTCATAATTTTGTGTTCCTTTTCCTTTCGGTTGAAGATATCCTTCTCCTAATGAGCTTCAAGTTGATCAGCATAATTATTAAAATTAACATCCACATCATAAATTTTGACAATAACATTAAATAGGTAATTAGCGAAGCTCATCATCATGATACATGCCTAAAAAACAACATTTATAATTTATATTCTATTGTATTTTTTTTTTATTTCAGAACCAATAATCATTTGCCTTCTGTTATTGCTTCCATGATCCTGAATAAGGTCAGCACCAACATATTTTTTCATTTTTGGAAAAGAACAGGGAGTCAGTTACATTGAAGTTTCCATTTGGCCGTGGTCAGAAAGTTATTTAACCCATATATATAATTTTCTTCTTCAGTTCTTTCATTTTTTAGACAAGAATAAACCATAAGTACTTGTGGTTTAAATGATTGGATCAAATTGCACAACTTTTTTTCCTTTTTGTCTTTCCTTTTGGATTAAGGATTTTGAAAAATTTTCCTCTAGGTCTGTGGATTTCTTTTCTTGTAGTTGTTGTTTTTTTTTTTTTCCATTTTTCTTTTTATGCATGCTTAAGATCAGCTACAGAGATCAAACTGTCATATTGGATTTCAAAATGTTAGGCTTTAGAACTTTTTTATATTTTTGAATATTTTGGCCTAAATTGAATGGAAATTTTTTTTGCCAGAAAATGGGCCTACGTCTATACTTCTTTTATTAACTAGTCCTGACTTTCACGTGCAACACGCGAGACCCAATATGTTTAATTAAATGAATATTAAAATCTTAAGCATACTACTAATTTTATCCTAAAAAAGCCTATTATTAGATTTGGCAGAATTTCACCCGAGTACGGGTATTTGACTCGATCGTCTGAAATCAAACCTTATCCAATCCGATTCGACCAAAAAGTCCGCTCAATCCGAGATTGAAATGACAAGACCCAAATCCTTAATGAACTGATCGAACCTGATCAACCAGAGAGATTAATTCGAAATTACCTGAATCGGGATTAATTATATTTAAATGACCTGAATTCGAAAAGACCTGAAATTGAAAATCGAAGGCTCAAACCAAAAATTATCGGAACCATATGACCCCAAACCGAAAAAAGACCCGAATCAAAATTGACCAAAACCCAAATGACTCGACATTTGAGCGATCTGAACCCAACCCAACTTGAAATTGAAAATTAACCGAACCCTTATAACCCAAAATTTTCTTAACCCGAAACTGACCTAAACCAAATCTAACCCGACCAGTCCACTTGTATATATATTGGGTTTTACTATCAAAGTAACATAAGAAATTATCCTACACAAAGAAAAATATTAACAAAGTAAAACATCAAATTTAACCCACGGAGTTACATTTATTAAGCAAAAAATTAATTATAAGTCAAATAAAATAATTGCATGTTAGGGAAATAATAGATTTTAATCATAATACATTATTATAAACTGTATCAAATAGTAAGATGTCAACCATAATAACTTTTTAAATTAAAATGGTAAAAATAAAATGATTATAAAATATTGAATTTAATTAAATGAAAATAGAGTTTTTAGTAGAATAAAACTGTATATTAAAAAATTTTAATATATCCAAATTTTCGTTGAAATATAATAAAATGGTAAAAATAAAGTAATTATAAAGATATTAGATTTAATTGAATAAAAAGAGAGTTTTTAGTAGAATAAAACTATAATACTTAGACAATGACATTTAAGAAATATATTTGAAAAACAAGGGTATAATGGTCCATTCAAAAGTTTTACAGAACTCGTATTTTTTTGTGTATAGTATAGATACATTTCAAAAACCAGATATTACAATCAGTAATTAGAGCTGAAACAGGCTTTTAGTCAATAATGCTTGAAAAGAGCTAAGAAATAAAAGAATACAAAAACTAACCAGGAGGTACAAAAACTAAAATTCACTTTTGATTATATATGTGATTTAAGCTCGATTGCGTGGTAACTCTCACGGATTCGAGTCTATAAGATCATATCAGTCCCGCATCAGCACACGCCATTAACAACGTGATCAAATCCAGTCCAATTCGAAGGTAAATTATCCGAAAGACTAAAGGAGGACCAAATTATCTAAAAATAAAAACTTGAGAATCAAATCATCCCAAATTAAAGAGGACAGACTAATTTATTCATTTTAGTTAATGGGTTAAATGGGAATTTAGCCAATATTTTTTATTTAACCTATATTATATTTTCAGAATTATAATTAACGAATAAAAGATTGGAGGCATTTTTTTTTTTCGTTTTTTAAAGGGGAAGAAGATTGGAGGCATTGTGAAGGTCAATCTAAGCATATTTTATTGCTTTTTGGAACGATGTAAAGCTAAATAATAAATTAGGAAAACAAAGATGCAAGGAACAAAACCAGCTACCCACACGGTATATCTCGTAGGGGCTATGGTATTCAATGCCGCCACATAGCAAAAACACATCAACAAGTAGAGTGGAAACAAGAAAGGCATGATACTCTTAGCAACAACATTGAGGAGGGAAATTGTCGTAATCCAAGCCATTAAAACTGCTATTCCATTTGGAACATAGAACAGAAGAAAACGAACCGAATTCATAACCGATTTCCCCACATGATCATTAGTTATGGAACCGGAATCACCCTCCAAAAAACCGCCCGGCGGGCTGAGAACAGCTTGGTATGTCATTGCTAGAACTAGAGCGAATACGACTAGAAGTGCATTGATCGTTTCAAGCTTCATCTCCTTAAAATAACTTGTCAATTTTGTATGGAACCTTGACACCTTAAATATGAACCAGCCTGAACTTTTATCATTGCATAGAATGGTAACAATCTCCCTATTGTCAACTTGACTTTGTTGTTCTAAGACATCCAATGCTGTCAAACCTCTCCAATTCAACATTTTCCTATCAACTTCCTCCAATTGTACCAATAGTTTGATCATCTACTTATATGAAATTCCATAATAATTAATTAATAAGAAATTTATTTATATAATAAATTGCCAATTCTGACTTAATGAAAACAAAAGGCTAAAGTCCAATTTAGGACAAAGCGTTTCAATTTAGGACTAATTTGGGGTAAAAACTTCTAATTTGGTTGATTAGGAGCAAAACATTCCAAAACTGGTTCAATTCAGGGTAATCTATCAAATAGGGGCATAATCTTTTGCCCCCAATCCTAACTAACCCAATGAAAAGGTTGTGCCCCTATTTGACAGATTGTCCCAAATTTAACCGTTTTTAAACGTTGTGCCCCTAATCAACCAAGCTAAAATGTTTTACCAAAATTAGGCATACATTGAAACATTTTGCTATCAATTGAGCAATGGGCAAGTAAAGGGTGAGAAATAGTACCTCGGGTTGGTTATTCAATGCGGCTATATGCAATGCAGTGTTTCCATCCTTGTCCTGTAAGTTTAGGATTCTTCTTTTATGAAACTCATTATCTTCGGAGTTCATTTGAATCCATTGCAGTATGGCTTTGAAGCCTTCTAATCTCTTGTTTCGTGCTGCAATATGCAGAGCCGTTTCTTTTCGAATAGTCAAATCTAAAATACAATTGGGACAATGAATCAGAAATTGAGACAAAAGAGGAACATTTCCATCTCTAGCTACAACATGAAGAGGAGTGTAACCTTCCCTCCCTTTGACACGAACAAGATCTTTATCAATTGATACAAGATCAATCACCATCTCAGTTTGTTCATTTTGCAAGGCTAGGTGAATGGGGCTTAAGCCGCGTTGGTTCAACTTTCTAGCAAATGATGGCTTTAAGTTCATCATCTCCATTGCAAAATCAGTGTGTCCTGCACCTGCAGCTATATGCAATGGAGTATCAACAAAGTCCATCTGATCGATGCCTCGAAAAACATCTGCATCATCTTGGATTAATTCATACAAGGCATCTATATCTCCTGATTGAGCTGCCCTCCTCCACCCTTCCATAGACAAGATTGACTAATAATTATAGGAGAGAATAATTAAAAGGGTTTACTAGTTTAACAATAGATTAATAGGAAAAGGAAAAAGAAGTGAGATTCTGTATTTGGTTTAGTCTAATTTTCTAATTGTTATAATAAGTTTTGGCGTTGATAATTTCAACCTCCAAATTTCAAGTTTCCAATTTTTCCAAATGAAATTCTGGGTAATTGTGTGGAAGGTGGTGTGAGTAATTTGATCTTTGTAATCTCTACCTTTGATTTAGTTGACTAATTTGTGTTCCTTTCCTCGCAAGTTCTTCGTTTTTTTTTTCTTGTTTTTTTTTAAAAGGAATTCCTTGAACGGTTTGCCTTTCAATTCTCAACAAGTTGATCGGCCTAATTTTCAAATGATGCATATTAAATGGCTCGATTTGACGTTATAATATGCCGACAGAAAACAATATTCCTGAAGTTTATAACTATTTCATTCGCCTTCTTTGCCTTCTAGAATATGGTGAATAAAATATTTTCTTAGTCAACTTCCACCAGATTTTTGGAAAAGTATACAGCAACAAAGTCCATCCCACATCATGTGGATACATTAGGGCTGGTCAAAAATCGGTGGAACTGATTGAACCGACCGAACTGACTTCAAATGGTGCAAACGATGCGGTGTAAATGGTGCAATCAGTTTAGGTTATGTTTGGGAGGGCTTTTAGTGCCATTAGGCCTCCTAAACACACTAAAAGCCCCAAAAATGACTTTTGGTGTTAATCTTCCAAAGCTGCGATTACTGACGTGGAGGGTCTTTCACCGCCGGAAAAGCTTAAGTTTCAATTGCTTGATTTTTGAGCTTATGGAGCTTTGGAATTATGGCAACATTATTAATCCATTTTTGCCCTCATACTTTATATGGAAACCAAAATTGTCCTCAAGTGTGTTTTACCTTTTTCTTTTTTTCTTTTTTTCTTTCTTTCTTG
The DNA here is from genome assembly GCA_001974805.1 of Corchorus capsularis. NCBI lineage: Eukaryota > Viridiplantae > Streptophyta > Magnoliopsida > Malvales > Malvaceae > Corchorus > Corchorus capsularis. The sequence goes on along the minus strand of AWWV01014078.1, from coordinate 2,250 downwards.
TATGGTATATATTCCTTGAAGTAATAATTTATTTATTATGTAATGTACTTTTTTTTTTCAAATTAGTTTATGATGTATATTTTTCTTTATTTCTAAAATTTTATTACTATTTTACTAAGTTTTCTAAATTTTGATGATATTTAAACGGTAAAATTTATAAATAAAAATAAATATAAATTAAGAAGTAAATAAATACAAAAAATAGTAATAATAATATTTAAAATGTAGTAACTAATTATAATATATATTATTTATATTAATATCCTTAAAGGTCATTTTACATTCTCATCTCACCACTACCTCTGTTTTCACCAAACACATATTTCTCACCGCTACTTAAGTTTTCAAAGCTACAATTCTAATCTCATATGTACAGTAACCAATCTCCCCATTTCAACCTCCCTCACACCAATCTCACAGCTCCACCAAACAGACCCTTAATCAGTTTTTGGCGGCGGTGCAAATGTTTTTTCGGGGTCGGTGGCGGTTCACTAATTAGTGAACCGACACCGACCGAAAAACCGACCTTTTTTATATATATAGTAAATTTTTTATTATATCTATATATATATGAAATAAAATATAGTTTTAGTTTATAATTATTTATATATATATGATTATTACTTTATTAGTTATAATAAACTAACAATCTACCTTATTATAAATAATATATATGATAATATTAAACTAATAATCTAATTAAATTTAATACAAAAAAAAACTAATAATCTATATAAACCGAAAAACCGAAAAACCGAACCAAAAACCGACCAAAAACCGACAAACCGAACTTATTGGTTTCATTGAGATTTCGGTCGGTTGTCGGTTATGTATATACCAAAATAAAAACTGAAAAAACCGAACCGAAAAAACCAACACCGAAAAATGAGCAGCCCTATACATGACATCCTACTGGAAAAAATTGTTTCTAAACATTGTTTTAAAAACCGGACCGGACCGGCCGGTCCGGCCGGTTTAACCGGTACCCGGAGGCCTGTCCGGTCCTTAGAGGTATGGAAACCGCGGTTAGTCAACAAAGTCAACAACCGGATAAAAACCGGTTGGACCGATTTGGTAGTTGGAAAAATTTGAAAATTTTTTTGAAGATGGTGAGTTTTGAACCCACAACCTTATGGATAACAAAAAACATGCTTATGCCACCATACCAAATGCTTTTATGTGACATGGATATACCTTATATAATATTTAAAAGGTCAAATATCAACAATTTTCCATAAAATGACATTTTCAACCCGGACCGGCGGTTAAACCGGTTAGACCGATCGGACCGTCGACCGGAAGCTTCACCGGTTCTATTGCCGGTCCGGTTTCAAAAACCTTGTTTCTAAAACTCTTCCTCGTATAGTCGTATATCGTATCGTATCCATTAGCCCGTAGGTAAAGTTTTCCCCGTACCAAAACTTGGTTTGTCAGTCTAGTGGTTTAGGAACTCATGTCATTTTAATATATTAGGACAATTGAAAAGAAACAATAGATTAGGATAATTATATAGGAACAGAGGAAATACTGTAGTTAGGATGATTGGATCAAGGTTTCATGAAATTTTCAAAACATTTTGACTTTTTTTTTTAAATTCTTTTCGATCAAGGATTTTGAAAATTTTCCTTTTCTTTTTATAGAAATTTTGTTTTCCTCTCTTTATGGGATCTGAGTTACATCTGTAGCCCAAATTGCCTTTTTCGTGGATAAGTATAACCCAAATTGACATATTGGGTTTCAAAAAGTTATTTACTTAGTTCTATCTGTAAGCCCAATTTTAAGTTGTTTTGAATATGGATCCAAATCCAACCTTATTGTTTAACTAGCCGAAACATAATTTTTTTTTTCTGAATTGCTAAACACCGTCTTAGTTTTGCTATTCATCGTCCCATTTTTTACACTTTTGCCCTTTGTTCATATTTTTTCAACTTTCTAACTCCAAATCTTTTAAAACATTCAAACAACCTTCAAACTAAAATCTTTATTTGTATGAAAATCTCTATGAAATAAATGTTTTTATTTTGTAAATCTAAGTTTTTTTTTTATTTTTTTGGACTAAAATTGCTCATGCCGCCCTCCTGGGCGGCACTACCATGGCCAGGCCGCCCTCCTGGGGCGGCACTACCATGGCCAGGCCGCCCTCCTGGGGCGGCACTACCATGGCCAGGCCGCCTCCCTGGGGCGGCTTTGCCATGGATAGACCGCCCCCCTGGGGCGGCACCGATACTAAACCCATTTTTTTAAAAAAAA
>AWWV01014077.1:0-73430 GCA_001974805.1 Corchorus capsularis | reverse complement strand
AAAAAAAAGCCTTGCCGCCCCAGTGGGGCGGCTAGCCGTGGCAGAGCCGTCCTAGTGGGGCGTCTAGTCGTGGTAGAGCCGCCCTAGTGGGGAGGCTCCGCCGTGGCAGAGCCGTTCTAGTGGAGAGGCTTCGCCGTGACAGAGCTGTCTTAGTGGGGAGGCTCCGCGTGGCTAAGGGCAAAAGTGAAAAAGTGGCAAAGGTCAAAGGGCAAAAGTGTAAAAAATGGGATGGTGAATAGCAAAAATAGGGCGGTATTTAGCAACCCCCTTTTTTTTAACCAGCGAGTAAAAAAACATTCTAGAACTAATATGATTCCTTCCAAGAAATCAATGAAGAGGAAGAGGAATAACCAGCACAATAGTAGGAATATACCTCCGCCAGGTATACCTTTATCGGAATCGTAACCCACAAGAAGAGGTGAAGTGGATAACCAGCATCCCAAAATTAATACACTAATTCTTGACACTCGATGACTAATACACATTAACAACATTAACATGACAATTAGAATGGAGAATATACTGAGAACTATAGGCGCTAACCCGATTGGTGCTATGACATATATGGATTCGTTGAAGCATATAGCAAGGAATGAAAGGAGTATTTGAAGAGAAGTCCTGAAACCACGGGGAAAAGGTTTAAGGAGACCCAATGTAAGGAAAAATGCTACCATGAAGACAGCACAAGTTGGAACATAAAAGAGGACAAAACTAGTTTGATTCATGACTGATGTCCCTTCTGCCTTTGGTTCATCATAATCATTACTATAATCATAATTTCTTGCAACGTTGACCGACTTTGAGGGATTATCTTCTTCCTGCTGAATGCCACCAGGTGGGCTCAAACTAGCTTGGAATGTAGCTGTTAGAAGCAATCCTAATATTACAAGCAAGGCATTACGGTCCTCACTTGATATACTGTCCATATTGTGGAAAATTGTTGCTGTTGCCTTTCCCACACACTTGACAATTTTTTTCTCCAACACATATGTATACTGTGAAACTCGTGGAAGAAAGCAACCTCGGAGGATTTTAATGCTCTCTGTGCAATTACATTCTTTTGCAACACTCAGAGCTGTTGAACCATCCTTAGCCGGTGCATGCTTGTCAGCCTTGCATTTTAGTAGCAGTTTTAGCATCTGTTTAATTGAGCGTTTGAGACATAGAAGTTGCAATTAGCCCATGAAATTAACATAAATTAAGTTTAAAATGTAAAAAGTGTATCTGTTCCCCTTTACTAAATCTACTACTCCCTTCCATTCAAAATAAGTAATACATTTCAAGTTTTGATTTGTTTGGTAATAAATGAAACACCTATAAAACTTTCAAAAAAAAAAAAACCCTGCACAACCAATACAAATTGTAATTCTTTTTCATATATACCCCTAGTTGTATTATCATATAGGTTGTTGAGTGTTAATTAAGGTAGTTGAACCTTTAATTAGTCTTGGAAAGTTGGGAAGGGGGAGAAGATTAATTTAATTGTTGAAAAAAAAATTTAGAAGGGTAATTATGGTATTTTAAGTGATTTTTTACTAAATTTAAGACCAACTAATCATTGTCTTGATCTATTGCAAAAAAAAAAAAAAATGCCTTGATCTATGTAATATTCTTTAACACTTATTTTGAATAGGAGCGGTTTAATGGCAGGAAGTCCGAGTGTAAGGTTTGCTGCAAGCATGGTCATGGGTTCAAGTATGAGTAAACACAATGTTTTTCTCACATAGACTCTTGCTTGTTTTCACATTATGTTATGATCCACTACTGTCTGCAGGTGTTCTCCTCGGCATGGAGTTAACGGGATTTAAGAGGGAGCGGGAGCCCCTGGGTCGATGACGCACACCAAAGACTTTTTTTTTTTTTGCCAGAAAATTTTTTTGAATGGAAGGGAGTATTAATTAGAGTGAATGAGTCGAACCTTGTGTTGATTGTTGCGAGCAGCTATATACAATGCAGTTTTCCCATATTTGTCCTATTCGATTCACCACTTCTTGACAATACTCAGTCTTCCGGAGCATTTCGACTAGGACTTGTAGAACGTCCAATCTTTTGATGTCTGCCGCAATGTGCAGAGCAGTTTGATTTTCAGTTGTGACATCTCGGATAGATTCAGGACAAGCCTCGAGAAATCTAGCCAAATCTTCACCATTTTCTTCTTTAGTAATTAGGTAGTGCAAAGGAGTCTCACCCTTCTTTCCTTGGACACGAGCAAGATCTTTATTAACTTCCAGGAGGCTTAGTACCAGCTCGTTATGCCCATTTTTGACTGCAAGATGAACAGGGCTCAACCCTTGTCGGTTTAGCTTCCTAGCAAATGATGGCTTCAAGCTCATTATCTCCATTGCAAAATCAGCACACCCAGCGGCAGCAGCTATGTGTAATGGAGTGTCTGCAAACTCTGTTAGAATATGGAAAGAGATCATAGTCATCAATTTCTTCACTGTTGAATATAATGTAATCCCTATAATTCCTCCCTTAAATATTGCCTGTAATCTTACCTTCAGTGTATATATATTCATGATCAAATGAATAGAAAATATATCTTTCTTCTCCAAGTCTTGACATGGTATCGAGCTAGTTTGATCCAATTTCCTTTTTTTTTTTTTTTTTGGGGGGGGGGGGTTTCCAACGTTTTCTTGTTGCAGCCTTCTCAACTATATTCAAGATGTCAGAAAGCACATCTTCTACCCATTCATTGACCATGAACTCTTCCAACTCAACCACTTTAGATTCATCCAATCCATACTTTCTTCACCATTCTGACAATCCTGGTACACCTCTTGTCTCCACTATATTAATTGGAGATAACTACTCCTCTTGGAATCAAGCCATGATGACGGCTTTAAGTGCCAAAAATAAATTCGCATTTGTAAACGGCACCTTGCAACAACCTGAATCTTCATCATCATTGTATCCTCTTTGGGCACGCTGCAACGACATGGTCAAGTCTTGGTTACTTAATTCTGTGTCAAAGGAGATTGCTTCCAGCATTATTTTTGAAACATCCGCTGCTACTATGTGGACTGATCTCAAGGAAAGGTATGGTCAATCAAATGCACCATATGTTTATGAGTTACGCCATAAAATTGCTCTCACTATGCAGGAAAATTCTTCCATTAGTGACTATTATACCAAACTAAAATCCTTGTGGGACGAGCTGCAAAATTGCTTATCCTTACCTCCTTGCACATGTGGATCTGCCAAGGTTACTCATGCTTTTCAACAAGAAGAAAAACTAACAAAATTCCTTATGGGATTAAATGAATCTTATGGCCATCTTCGATGACAAATTCTGCTCATGAATCCTCTGCCTAGTGTGAATCGTGCCTATTCTCTACTACTTCAAGAAGAAAAGCAACGACAAGTTTCTGCAGCCCCTGATATGAACTCTGATAAAGTTGCTTTTGTTGTTGCTTATTTATCCTCAAACCGGACACAAAACTTTCATTCTGGTGGCTCCAAGTTCCTTTCGAAAAATCGTCTGACTTGTGAACACTGCAAGATGGTTGGACATACCAAGAACAAGTGTTATATATTATATGGATATCCACCTGGGCAACGTCTTCACCGCGGCACAAAATCAAAAATTGATCAAGGTGGACAAATTAGCAAGGAGAATACTTCATCTATGGCATCTTTAACATTGGAACAGATCCAACAACTCTTGAGCCTTTTGCCTAACAATCAGTCATCCAAAGCAAATTTTGTTGGTAAAACATCTCTATCTCCTAATTTTCCAGTATGGATTGTTGATACAGGTGCATCTGATCACATTATTTATGATACCTCCATGTTTCATTCCTTTACTACTGCATCAGATTTTTCACCTGTACAACTTCCAAATGGTTCTTTTGCTAAAGTTTCTCATATTGGTTCCGCTGTCGGGATTTGAACCCAGATTCCAAGTAACCGTAGGAATTACCAACCCCAACATTATTATTAGAGAATGTTTTATGTTTTCCCTCTTTTGGATATAATCTTCTTTCTATCAGCAAACTCACTACTCATTTTTCCATATTTGTTGTTTTATACATGGATTTTTGTCTCTTTCAGGACCTGTCCTTGATGAAGACGATTGGAGTGGCTGAAAAACGAAATGGGCTATATTACCTTTATCCTCGAGAAGTTTCACAAAAGGTTTGTTCAATTTCTTATCTTCAAAATGATTTATGGCATTGTCGTTTAGGACATCCATCTTTGTCTCGACAAACTTTATTGTCCAATCTTGATAATAAAATTTCATTCCCTGATTCTCCATGTCATTGTCGCATTTGCCATTTAGCTAAACAAAAACGACTTCCTTTTTCTTCAAGTTCCATATCCAGTACTTCACCTTTTTATTTACTCCATTGTGATATATGGGGGGGGGGGGGGGTGTGGGATATTCCACTCCTACACACTCTGGAGATCACTACTTTCTTACCATTGTAGATGATTTTTCAAGAAGTACTTGGATTTTTCTCATGCAACGAAAGTCCGAGGTACCCACCCTATTGAAACATTTTTTTTCTATGTCAAAAATCAATTTAATACCACCATCAAAGCCATTCGCACGGACAACGGACTTGGATTTTTTTCCAAACACATTAGCCCTTTTCTTAATGAACATGGCATTATTCATCAACATAGTTGCGTTAGAACCCCTCAACAAAATGGGGTGGTTGAACGTAAGCAAGGACATATATTACAAGTTGCAAGGGCATTACGTTTTCAAGCCAACCTTCCCTTACCTATTTGGGTGATTGTGTTCTCACAACCACATATCTTATAAATAGACTACCCACCCCTGTGCTTCAAAATAAAACTCCACACGAAATACTTTTTCAAAAACCACCCTCTTATAATCACCTCAAAGTCTTTGGATGCTTATGTTACGCCACCAACCTATCACCCTCAAGGGCTAAATTTGATGAAAGAGCTAAGGAATGTATTTTTGTTGGATATCCTATGCAACAAAAAGGCTATCGTTTATATGATCTCTCGAACCAAGAATATCTTGTTAGTCGTGATGTTGTCTTCCAAGAAAATATTTTTCCCTTTCAACAATCAAGAACTCCTCCTACCCCATCACAAGTGCTTCCATTACCTATTCCAGATAACCATTCTTTTAATTCTCTCCCATCTACACCAATAGAAAGTCCAAATGAAACACCTATAATTTCCAATGATTCTTCCTTAAATGAAATTTCCCTCCCCTCAAATGAAGACCAACCATTAGCTCGTCCTCAACGCAATCGCCGTCCACCACCCTATTTGCAATATTATGAATGCTCAAAAGTTCGAAGACAGCCATCCCAATCGTCTTCTACAACATCAGGTTCAGGTACTCGATACCCAATTTCTAATTTTCTATCAACTCATAGATTATCTTCAACTTACTCTACTTTTGTTTCTAACATTACTTCTATTGCTGAGCCTAAATCTTACTCTGAAGCTATTAAAGATCCTAATTGGAGTTTTTAATGTTATTTCTTGTTTGCCTAGTTAAATTAAATTTTACATTTTCATTCTAAATCCTTATGGGTAATGTATTAAAATTTAGGACTAACCCTTTTATATAATTGTTTGTTGTTATTTGGGGCTAAACCTGGTGTTTAATCTGGATTTTTATTATTTGTTAAAATTTGAAAACAAACAAGGTATAATACCAGAGACACATGACATAATTTGGTCGGGCATGGAGTGGGGCACAAAAGATGGGGCAGGAGATTTCTATCCAAGATATATAAGGTTTATATATATTTTTTCCAATTCTTTGAAATTAAACGTATCTAAACGAATTGGACAATAGGCAGAATTACAAGTTATATGTTTCATTGTTTTTTACCTTTTCTTTTTCTTGTCTGCATTCTAAATTCTATATTATAATAATAATTAATGTATATAAACGTATACTTGAATAATCTTATTGTTTACTTTTTCATGAAAGTAGAAGCAGTACTAAAATGCAGAAAGATTAAACATATCACAAGTTGAGGAAACAATTGATATAGATCATATCACATATTCAAAGTCGGTGGATCATGCAGCAGATGGTTAATATCCTTTGAAATCTAATACTGTTTGATGGATCTGCTACAATAAGGAATGTCCTCTTAACTAAGGGGTATAAATAATCGTTAATTTTTTTCCCTAGAGAACATAGTTCTTTATTCATTATTTTAAGTACTAAAGCCTAATTATAAACGAGTGAAAAAAAATATAATCACTGCATACCAATTCAAGGTTTAACAATATGAATATAATTGTTGATTTTGGACATATCCGGCCGGATGACCTAGGCCAAGCTAGTGGATGTAAGAATATGAACAATTTAAACAAAATTAATTGACAGATTCGGGACTTGAGTCTCCTGCTGATGAATGAAGTAAAATACACTGTAATATTTAGAGTTTGACAGTAAGGAATTTCATGTGTTTCACAGTAGTACCGTAGCAATTCCACCAGTAAAATAACGTTTTGACTTTGGTTTTTTTTTTTTAAATAAAATTTGTAATATCTTTGAAAGTGTCAGGATTGTATAATGCCAAGAAAGAGAGTGTGAGATCAAAAATCAAGTCCTAAGCGACATGTTTCAGCTTAAACACGGTTAAAGACCTTGCGTACGCAGTTACCCCCATTAGTGGTAGGCTCACCCACCAAAACTAGATATAATCCGGATTAATTAGAGCAAAACTCTAGATACCAGTTGGGTCAGAAAAAAAAAAAAAAAAGTTAAAGTGTTAGGATTGTATAGTTTCCCATGTGGTATGAGGTGAGCTTCAATACTTTTAATTGATCCATCTGGTTTAGATAATTAATGGTTAAATAATATTCCCTGCCATGTAAGCTTGAATAAGAAAATCATCAAAGTTCAGCACAAACAAAGTATAATATAATATAAGTCTGAAAAGATGATTTGCCAGTATCAGACTTTCCTCAAAATCTTACGTAACAAAACCATGCATTGGCCCCCTTCATTAACCATACAGCGCCCATCCACAACTCTATAAAAGGGCCTTCTGCTTAGCATTGTGGAATCACACATCCACACAACAAGGCATTACTACACACTACAACATAGTAACAATGGCCACTAAAACACCATCCATCTTCATCATCTCCTTCCTAGTCCTTGCCCTGATTCAATTCACTCAAGCGACAAATCCCGGTGGGATTTCCGTCTATTGGGGTCAAAACGGCTACGAGACTACCTTAGATGAAACATGTGCAACTGGACGTTACAAGTACGTCAACATAGCCTTCCTAAACAAATTCGGCAGCTTACGAAACCCTGAACTCAACCTTGCTGGCCATTGCAACCCCAAAACTGGGGGTTGCAAAGTGCTTACCACCGCCATAAGAAACTGCCAACGGAGAGGCATCAAGGTGATGCTCTCCATTGGTGGCGGCATCGGCCAGTACTCTCTGTCTTCTAAAGCCGATGCGAAGACAGTAGCCAATTACTTATACAACAGTTTCTTGGGCGGTGCATCAACTTCAAGGCCTCTAGGCAATGCTGTTTTGGACGGCATAGATTTCAACATAGAGCAGGGCTCCACAAAATATTGGGATGATCTTGCTCGATATTTAGCTGCATTTAGCAAGCCAGGAAAGAAGGTCTACTTATCAGCTGCCCCTCAATGTCCTTTCGCTGATAAATACTTGGGGGCTGCCCTTAATACGGGGCTTTTCGATTATATTTGGGTTCAGTTCTATAACAATGCAGCCTGTCAATATACTCCAGGTAACACCAAAAACCTCTTGAATTCATGGAATAAGTGGACTATGTCCTTTAAGGGATCCAAGATATTTCTAGGGTTGCCAGCAACCAAGGAAGCCGCATCGACAAAAACTGGCTACATTCCATCCATGGATCTTATTTCTAAAATCCTTCCGGTGATCAAGAAATCGCCCAATTATGGAGGTGTCATGCTCTGGAATAGATACTTCGATAAGATCAGTGGTTACAGCACCACCTTTTACTTCTATGTCTAAAACAGTAACACCATATGATAGAAGTGTGATAATGAAGCAACATCGTCTAGCTTAGTATCCTAAATAAACCCCATTGTGGTCGGGGGCATAAGATGTTATATTATGTGTACTGAATAATTAAGTTGCTTCTTCTGCTGTTTCTTTTTCTTGATTTTCCCCTGTTATCCTAAGTGTCACATTATTATCCTAGTAATAAAAGTGACGATATATGCATTGATCAATTGCTTGTCATGATTCCTCTACTAGAATTAAACATAGCTATTGGTAAGAATGTCCGTAGCCAAAACAGATGGGCTACTTGAATTAAACTATTACTTGAGGCAAGGATAAAAGGAAATTGCAGGGGCCCAAAGCTAGTTGGGAGCAAGTTTACCATCCTAAATGTGATGGTGGCTTGGTATTTAAGGACCTGTTATATTGGAACAAGGCATGTATCATTAGAAACATTTGGCTTCTTTATATTCATGCAGACTCAATCTAGGTCTTCTTTAAAATTGTGGAGAGAAGTATCATAGATATACCTCTCCTTGAGAGATATAGTTAGAATTTTAAGAAGATTTTGAAGTTGAGGGTCCTTGTGCAGCAATATATACATATTACTTGGAGTTTCCTGGTAACAAGCATATTGTAAGCAACTATGGCCTAAATCTTAATTTGCTTCATCAACTTCCTCGTTTCAACCGGGGATTAGTCCAAGGGCTAGTACCTTGCAATTAAAGTGTTCGATGTTTTGATTGCTGATTTTTTTTTTCCATTTATGGTGAAAATAATAAGATTTAGAAAATTATAAGGATATAATGATGGGAGACAAGGGAGGAAGATGAACATTTCTCTATAAATAACACAAATTTTTATCAAGAATTGTCAGACATTCTTTGAAAAGTTAATACATTGACATACAAAGTACAGGACAGTATTCATTGAACCGTTGCAAACAAAATCGAAACAGACTAAAGCCTAACCAACATTCTAAGACTAAAATGGGTTTCATATGCATGAAACTGGAATTAGTGACAAGAATATATAAACAATATTCTAGAACAACTATGGTTCCTTCCAAAAAATTATTGATGAAAAGAAAGATGAATAACCAAAAAATACCGCTGAATGTCATAAACTTACTTCTATCAAAGTCTAAAATTATTACGATTATGATTTCTTCAATTGCAGGCAATAACCAGCAAGCCAGAATTAATACGCTGATTCTAGACACTCGGTAACTAATGCACATTAACATCATCAAACTGACAAGCACCACCGATAATATATCGATAATAGGAGTGGATAACTTGGTTGGTGGCGCTATGATTGATATTGACATGTTAAAGCATATAGCAAGCAAGGAAAGGAGTATTTGAAGTGCAGACCTGAAACCACGAGGGAAAGGCTTAAGGAATGCTAATGTAAGGAAAAATGTTACTAAGAAAACGGCACAAGCTGGAACATAATACAGGAGAAAAATTCTTTCATCCAAGACTGATCGCCCCGAGTTTGAGGGATCATCATCACCCTGCAAAACACCACCAGGTGGGCTAATACTAGCTTGAAAGGTAGCTGTCAACAACAATCCTAAAACTACAAGCAAGGCATTACGATCTCCACTTGATATGTTATCAATGTCGTGAAAAATTATTGCTGATGCCTTTCCCACATACTTGACCATTTGTTTCTTCACCATATATTTATATTTTGAAACTCGTGGAATAAAGCAACCTCGAAGGTTCTTAACGCTCTCTCTAAAATGAAATTGTTTTGCAACTTCTAGTGGTGTTAAGCCATCCTTATTGGTCACATGCATATCAGCCTTGCATTTTAATAGCAGTTCTATCATCTGTATAATTGAGAGTAGAGACATAAATTAGCTGATGAAACGACTACATGAACATTAATCTAAAATGAATATCTAATCTCTAAACACATGGGGTGTACAATTAATTAAAGTGATTATATATATTCCCTTTGTTCCTTTTAAATTGTCGAATTTAACTAATTTATTTGTTTAAGAAAGGTAGTTATTTTGCTAAATTTTATACAAATTTTACTTAACTTTACCAAATTGCCCTACATTTAATTGATATAGTTTAGTCTTATCAATTATATCATATTTAATGAATTTTGTAGTTCCAATTCTGCAGGGTAAATGGCTAAATATCCAAATTGGGCCTAAACCTTTCGCAACTTGCTATATTTGAATCTAAACCTTTAATGGACTCCAAATTGAGCCTAAACGTTTTCGAGATGCACCAAATTGGGTCTAAGTGTGATAGAATTTTGGAAGTGTATTACACGCTCCATTACCGTTACTAACGTGTGACGTGGCACAACACGGTGGAAAAGCCCCTATTATTTAATTAGAAAAATAATTATAGGAAGAAAATGTTAACCTAACCCGTTTCTAGTTAGAAAAAAAAAAAAAGAAAGAAAAAAAGCTTTTCCTTCTCTTTCTTCTGTGCGTTCCTCTCTTCATTGATTTAGAGAAAATCCATATTTTTCCTTTGTTTATATATATGTCGTGCAGTATGGATTATTCACTGGGTCATCAATTAGAAGGTTTGTGGTTTTATAATAAATAGTTTGGCGGTTTTTCCTTGGCTTGATTTTCTGTTTAATGGCGGCTTGTGGGGTGGTTTTCCAATTGATAGCAGCATAGACAGCAGAGGCACCAGCGGATGATTCTCATGCCTTGATTTGGGACTTGTCTCATGCTTTGATTTGGGACTTGTCCTCCATGGGTAAGCCTGTTACAAAATACTTTGCAACTTTTTTTTTGTTCTTTCTTTAGTTTTGTTGATATGAGGGAAAACGACTTTACTGCAATTTTTGCTGATTTTCTCTTTTCTGTTTTTTTTTTCTTCAGTTGCTTGCTTCCCGTTTACAGATCAAGTCTTGAAATTGAATTTCGCCTTTGAAATTGTATAATAAAAATTGGTGAAAAGAATGGGTCAGATCCAATACTCTTAGAAAACTTTGAAAAACTTGAATCTGCTTTGTCTTCGACTGGTTTTGATTTCTTTGTTATGTTTTAATTTTGGTCAGGAGGTTTTTAAATGGAATTGATTTTTGTTTTATATTTTCTTTGTTATGTTTTAATTTTGGTCAGGAGGTTTTTAAATGGAATTGATTTTTGTTTTATATTTATCGAACTTATGTTTCCATGCTCAGGAGGTATGTTGTTCTTCCTCTCCCCAGCTAATATTTTAGCTTCATCTGAGTTCGAAAAGCTGCGATGGCCGGTGTTGGAAGGCAACTCCGATGACCGATTTCTAAGGTTTAGATGATGATGTTCTTTTTTTCTTTTTCCAGTTGATGATGTTCAAAGTGTTATTGAGGTTTAGATGATGATGTTCAAAGTGTTATTGAATTTATGGATTTAGTAAAAAGGGGAAAAAAAAAGAAAAAGGAAGTGAATTATATTTTATTTTGTTTTTTATTTCCTGTTTTCCAATATCCACGTTCAATTTTATGCTTATATGGCCTGAAAAAAATTCCATGTAGTCACTTACATAACCTGAAAATTCCATGTAAGCATAACAATTTTATCTACAAACGCGTTTGACTTGTGCGTGTGACACACTGCCTAATTCCGTTTAATTTAGGCTCAAATTGGTTCAATTGAGAAACGTTTAGACTCAATTTGGAGCTCGTTAAAGATTTAGTCTTAAATTGAGCAATTTACGAAAGGTTTAAGCTCAATTTGGATATTTAGCCCAGGGTAAATATGTAATTGTAAGGGGTATGGACAATTAAAAAGAACTGGGAGTATAGGTCAAACCTTGTGTTGATCATTGGCAGCAGCTGTATGCAATGCAGTATTGCCATCTTTGTCCTTTCGATTCACCACTTCTTGACAATAGTCTGCCTTCCTAAGTGCTCGGATTAGGACTTGGAGAGCATCCAACTTGTTGTGTTTGACCGCAATGTGCAGAACGGTTTGGTTTTTAGTTGTGACATCTCGGATTGATTCAGGACAAGCCTTGAGAGATCTAGCCAACAAATCATCACAATTTCCTTCTTTAATCAGGTAGTGCAAAGGAGTCTTACCCTTCTTCCCTTTGACACGAACAAGATCTTTATCAACTTCCAAGAAGCGCAATAACAACTCGTGATGCCCTTTTTTGACCGCGAGGTGAATAGGACTTGAGCCATCTTGGTTTAGCTTCCTAGCATATGATGGCTTTAAGTTCATCATCTCCATTGCGAAATCAATGCGCCCTTCATTTGCAGCTACGTGTAAGGGAGTATCTGCAAATTCCACCTCATCAATGCGTCTTAACACATTTCCATTTGCCTGAATTAATCTATACAAATCTTTAACATATCCTGCTTGAGCAGCTCTGCTTAAACTTTCATCCATTGGAACTATGAGGAGAGTGATTAATTCCCACTTCCCAATCAACAGGATGCCGAAATTTCAAAGAGTATGCGGCCTCTTATTTAACAATTAGTGTTGAAAGTGTCAACAGCGTGGACCAAATCAAGATTAGAGCATAGCACCACCATGAACTTTCAAGGGAAAGCCCTTGTTCAGACAAGGATTTCAAAATCTGGCCAAAAAAAAAAGATAAGGATTTCAAGAGTACTCCCTCTGTCCCATAATATAAATCCATTTTAACCGTATCACAAAGTTTAAGAAAAGTAGTTACAACTCTAATTTCTATAAACTTTTATCTTCTCTTTCCAATTTTGTCCCTCTTCTCTCTCCCCCCACTAAATCTCTCTCCTCCCATTTACTCCCTCATAGTCAATAAAAAAATTAAATTCCAACTAAATTTCTACTACCACTAACAAGGGTAATTTAGATAACTTAGGTAAAAGTTACATTGGGATTTAAAAATGGACTTATATTTTGGGACAAATAAAGTTTCTAGAAGGGAACTTATAATATGGGACAGAGGGAATATAGTGTTATGATCATAATAATAAAAAAATAGTACAATATTTTTACCCATGAAATAAAGCAGTACTTTTTGACCACTAAGATAATAAACAATGTGACAAATTAAGGCTTCTCTCTACCAATTTTTTTTAGTTGTTATTAAAGATTTAAAGTATTATTTTTTATAATTTAATGTTTGCTAAATTGCTATTAATAATTAAAGTTTACTAGACATTTTTCCCGTGCATTGCGTCGGGTTTTTTCAGTTTATGATTAGAACTGAGTAATTTCAATTCTAAGTAAAATTTTATATTATGTAATTGCAATCAATTAGTTAAATGGGAGGAAATATTGTTAGAAATATAATGTTTATTCAAATAATTATTTGCTAAAAAAAAGAAAATGAAGTTTTACTTTTGATTATAATTCAATGTTCTAAATATTATTCAATGTTTATAATTTGCTAAAAAAAAATATTATATATAATTATATTTGAAATTTAAATATATATTAATATTCTCCTAACCAATCAACGTTGCACGAATGTCGAAATGAGAAGGGGATAAAATTATATAGATGGTATAGATAATACTAATATATAATATACTAATTACTCCATGGTTTCCACGACCACGAATCTGAGAGACCAGGTAGCATTTCTCAATGTATGATAAAAAAAATACCCGTAATCTCGTGATCTTTTAAAAATTTATCGTTACGAAACTTTATTATTGTAAAACAATAAAGTATAATTCAAAAGTACCTTTCCGACCAACTAAAATAACAACCACGTGGATAATGATCTGTCTCCCAATATTTTTTCCATAAAACCTAATAATTAATTTGAATCTTCCAGGAAGACATACTGTTTAGTTTAAAAATGTGGTGAGAAAGGGTTTTTTTTTTAAAAAAAAAAATTTAAAAGGAGGATATGATGGATGGAGACTGCCTAGATGAACATTTCACCAGAAATCACAAAAATTTTAATCAACATTGTCAAATTCGAACTAAGACATATTAAAAAAAAAGGAAGAACTACTACCAATACATTGACATATTAAAAGCTAAGTAAAGGGCAACAGCTAAGTAAAGGGCAACTTTCATTGCATAGCCTTGTGGAGAACCGACATAGACTAAGGAAAAACCAACACCCTAGGACAATAGGAGGCCAAAATAATCCTGCATCGCTCATGACATCGAGGAAACAAAATCCTACAACTAGAATGGTTCCTTTCCAGAAATTAGTGTAAAGAAAGATGAATAACCAACACAGTAGACGGGAATTACCTATCAAACCCCCCACAGGACTTTCAGGGAATAACCAGCCTCCAAGAATTAGTAAACTTATTTTCGATACTCGATGATTGATACACATGAACAGCATTAAAACGAAGACTAACACTGAAAATATATTGATAACATAAGATGCTAACTCATTTGGTGCTAGGGAAGATATTGATTCGTTAAAAACACATAGCAAGGAAGGCAAGGAGTACTTGAAGAGCAGTCCTGAAACCACGAGGATAAGGTTTAAGAAGTGCCAATGTTAGGAAAAATGTTACTATGAAGACTGCACAAGTTAGAATATAGAAACGGAGAAAACTAGCTAGTCTGAACATCTTCTTCAGTGGAATCTGAGTTTGAGGAATTGTCACTAGGCGACTTAAGACTGCTAGGTGGGCTAAGACTGGCTTGGAAGGTAGCAGATAGAAGCAATCCTAAAATTACGAGTAAGGCATTACGGTCCTCACTTGATATACTGTCCATGTCATGAAAGATTTTGGTTGATGCCTTTGCCACACACTTGACAATTTGTTTCTTCAACTTGTGTTTAATGTTTGAAATCCTGGAATAAAGCAGCCACGCAGGATTTTAATGCTCTGTATGTGACCATATTGTTCTGCAACTTCCAGTGCTGTTGAGCCATCTTCATTAGTTGCATGCTTATCAGCCTTGCATCCTAATAGTAGTCTTAGCATCTGTTTGTTTCAGGGTAAAAGCCATACATATAAAAGCTACAATTAGCCAATATGGACGATTAATGTCACAATGTAAAAAGAATATATGTTCTGTTTTACTTAATAGAAAGTTATTTAATGTAGATGAGTCTAACCTTGTGTTGGTTATTGCTAGCAGCAATATGTAATGCAGTGTAACCATCTTTGTCCTTTCGGTTCATTACTTCCTGACAATAGTTAGTCTTTTTAAGCATTCGGATTAGAACTCGAAGAACACCCAATCTGTTGTTTCTTACAGCAATATGCAGAGCAGTTTGGTTTTCAGTTGTGACATCTTGGATACATTCAGGGCAAGCCTCCATAAATCTACCCAAGAAATCTTCACAATTTTCTACTTTAGTAATTAGGTAGTGCAAAGGAGTCTCACCTTTTTTTCCTCTAACGCGAGCGAGATCTTTTTCAATTTCTAGGAAACGGAATACTAACTTCTTATGCCCATTCTCGATCGCCAGGTGAATGGGGCTCAAGCCTTGTCGGTTAAGCTTCCTGGAAAATGATGGTTTCAAGTTCATCATCTCCATTGCAAAATCAATGTGATTTTCTCGTGCAGCTATGTGTAATGGAGTGTCTCCAAACTCCTGCTCGTCAATTTTCCTCAAAAGATTTCCATCATCTTCAATTAATCTATACAATTCCTCAACATTTCCTGCTCGAGCAGCAGCGCTCAACCTTTCATCCATGTATATATGAAGTTCCAAACGGAAATTTTAATATGTTCAATTAAACCAACTCTCGGTAATCAATATTAAAAGAGTGAAGAGATGGTGCTGAAAATCAGGATTTTCAAGAGCATCTCTATGCAGGCCAAGAAAAAAGAGCATCTCTATGAACTTTCAAGGAAAAATCTTGTTGGTGTGTTAAGTTTAGTGAAGTCAATTACAGTCAAAGAGGAAAGGCAGAATTCAAAAATCAAAAGTACTCCTATATATATTATACTATAATATTCTTGGTCTATACTCTATACCTTCGAGGTGTCGTATTTGGTGAAGGATTTATTTAAAATTTTATGGCATTGCACCTTTAAGTTTGAACGAACTGTTATTTTGCATTCGATTTTTTTTATTTTGACCAAAACACATTCTAAAGTTTTATTTTTGTGCCACTTTGCACCCTTTGTCCGGTAAAACAAACAGATTGGTCAAGGAGTCATACGTGGCGTGCGATGTGGACAAAAAATGACACGTGGCACGTGTCCTTTTATACACGTGCATGGCATGCCACGTGTCACTTGTGGTACACGTGGCGTGACACGTGTCACCTTTTGGTACATATGGCCTGCCACGTGTCACATTTTGGTTCATTTTTTTGTCCACGTGGCACGCTACGTCGGACTCCATGATCGATCCGTTTGTCCTACCGTGACGGAGGGTGCAAAGTGGCACAAAAATAAAACTTTAAAGTGCATTTTGATCAAAATAAAAAAGTTTGGTGCAAAGTGACATCCGTACAAACTTAAGGGTGCAAAGTGGGCATTTTTACCAAAATTTTATAGTTAAAAGTTGGGTTTTGAGCCATCGCAATAATCTAACATATATATCCTTTCAAAATTGAATCTGTCTCGTATAAATATTACATGCCAAAAACTAACGACTAGATAGCACTTCCAGCCAATTATAATTAAAAAAATCTAGTAAATTAGATAATGGCGCCCCTTAACCTGTCAAGATATAATTTATTAATGAAAAAGAATCTATTGTCGGAAAGATGTTTTAAAAAAAAAAATTCCTTGAGCAGCTGAGCTAACCGATGATCAAGTATGATGCGAATCAATTGCTCAAAGGACAAAATGTAAAAGAAAAAGAATTTAATCATACATGCTTGTCTTTTGCAGGTGACCATTCGTAGGTTTATTTAATTTCATCATCACAAATAAGAGATAAGTTTTTTTTTTTTTTTTTGCTAATTAAGAAACAGACAAAGAAAACAAGAACTTAAGAAACAGAAGCAAAAATATTAATGCATCTAATTTATATCTAACTACTCTTTAGAATTTAGATGGTTCTTAGGCATCTAATTGCTACAAGTGATTTGATTAACCTGCGATTGTATATAAAAAATAAAGATATCTAGCCCTAGATTTTCATGAAGAATTATATTAGTGTGCGCCCTTAATAAATAAACATTGAGTCTTAAATAATAAGTGTAGGACCTCACGAATTAAAAGCCATATAGGAACTAAATTGCTTTAGAGTTGTAAAAGAAATTTAGCAAGTCATAATGCAGAAGAAAACAACAAGAGAATTTATTTATCATAGATAAAATCCAAAACCACAAGAATTTTTTTTAAAAAAAAAAAAACAAGTAGAAGAAAGAAGAGCTTTCCCTTCTATTTGGCAGCAAAATCTGTAAAAAAAGGTTTTAACCTAATTAAAAAAGAATTAAAGACTGAATTACAGATGAACCTAAATATGTGCAATCACATATTTTATCGAGTGTAATCTCATGTAGAATTTAGTGCATGTTTGATAAGCTTATTTTATACTTTATAGTTTATCTACTGGAAAATGTTTGAACGGAATCAATTAGGAAATCCAAAAGTACTTTTTAAAAAGCATTTTTCAACTGTTTTTGAACTAAAAACTAGAAACTTCAACTTGAAGCTTCTTCTAGAAACTCTTTTTAGAGATGCTTATGTTACTAAATAAGCTAGGTGAAACATATTAACAAACCCTTGAAGGCCCAAATGAGAGTAAACCCATAGAGTTATTTGAGTAATTTTTTTTTGGCCAAGAGTTATTTGAGTAATGACTACCTACTAATAAAATATGAAAAATTCACAACCACTAGCACATGAGCGCGCGGATGAGTTCGTTCCTTGAAGGGGTTGAACTAGTAGAATGTTCCCAGGCAAAGCTTTTCAAACCTTTTTGCATCAAGGGCTCCAAACTATTTTCTTTTCCCTCAAATCTCTCCATGAAGTATATTTTTTTCTTAGAGTTCTCAATGAAGTATCTAAAACATGAAATTAAACAAATTAAACCTCTAATATATAGGAGTAGGCACTTATAATCACATAAGAAAAACATAGAAAATATAGATCTAACACTTGTAGTTGACATAGTGTAAAGAAAAGTACACATTGCTTATTTGCAACTATTACCATTTAAATTGTTATATAGGAAATATTACCACTAAAGAATAAAGATGCCAAGGACTGAAGCATAAATTTAGGTTTGGGAGGGGCGAAAAGTCTTATTTAATATTATATAGGATTTTTTAAAAAAAGATAAACAGTGAGTACTTGTACAATAAACAATATTCAACAAGCATATCTTTTTGGCCAAAAAAATAAAAAACAAGCATATCTTTTATTATATAAAATTCATTTATATAATTTTCAATGAACTTTCTTTTTTCATTAGGATATTTTAGTTATCTAACGTTTGAAACACAAAAAGTAAAAAGTAACATAAGGATTAACTCTCCTTAAGGGACACACAACGGTTAAAACTTGAGAATTTCTGTGAGAAGTCCTAGATTCAAATCCCGCAATGAACTGGGTGAGATTATGTAAAAAAAGAGGGTTACCTAAAAAAAATAAAAGGATTAACTTTTGACAAGATTTATTTGACGTTCAGCACTAGTTTTAGTTTTCCTGAAAAAAAATAAACTAAATAAAAAAAACCCCTTAGAATCCCTTTTTTTTTTTAAAAAAAAAAAGCTTTAAAAGAAAAAAGCATAAAAGCTGCTTAAAACATAAAAGCATAAAAGCAGTCTAGCTGAAACATCCTTTACCTTTAGTGGATTTAGCATTTGCAAAGTAGCCTGGAGTAGTCTCCACACCCGTTTTGCAATACACAGCAAAGTCACAGTTGGTTTGATATGTGGTGTATTTTTCGAACTTCCCATTGACTAGACGAT
The DNA here is from genome assembly GCA_001974805.1 of Corchorus capsularis. NCBI lineage: Eukaryota > Viridiplantae > Streptophyta > Magnoliopsida > Malvales > Malvaceae > Corchorus > Corchorus capsularis. The sequence continues at coordinate 54,698 of AWWV01014077.1, read as the reverse complement.
AGGCCGTTTGGACAACTTCGTCTGGCGGTTTGCAATCCCAAGTGCTGCAAAACAACTGCAAGTAGGAGACATCATATTCACAGCGGTAGAGCGGGCAACCTCCTAAGAAGCAATTTAGGCAGGTTTTTAAAACTCGGGCAACCGGAGGGTTGGCCCCAAGCACAACCTGAGGATTAAACCCACATGTTTTGCATCGACGACTGCCTTCAAACCTCCCTTTAGGTCTCTCAAAGTGAATTACCTTGTTATCTCCCACATATATGCCTGTAAGCGTCAAGAAAACAAATTTACAAATCGTTAATTCAAAACCTTTTAGTCAAATTTTCTTATGGTTCTTATGAATATATATTTATTTTGTTTTATGTTACTACTCGCTCAGTTTCAAATCTTATCTTTCCATTTTTTGGACTACTTCTTTTCAAATTATCTATAAAATGACGATAACTAATTTGATTACTTTTTGGTTGACTGCTATCAATAATTTGGTATGCGAGTAGTTTTATTTTTCTTTTTTAATGAAAGAATAAAAAAGGGGAGAAAGAAACAAAAAGTTCGGGAAATTATATAACTTGTACTACTTTCTTTCCCTAACAAAGAGAGATGAATACATTACCATGGTAATAATGAAAACCAGCCACGACCTTATTAAAATAATCTGTATAAATATGATCACCCGGTTCGAGGGCAATCATTTGTTTCTCGATTGATTTGAGAACCCTTGGTTTTTCATCACCTGGTTCGAGGGCAACCCTTGTTTTCTCGATTGATCTGAGAACCCTTGGTTTGGGAACCAAGTTGATTGGTTCGAGAACCCTTGTTTTTTCGATTGGTGTGAGAACCCTTGCTATTTCGGTCATTCTTCTTTTCACTTCTGAGTTGAAGTTGGTATGATACAGCTAGCCACCACAAAATTTATAGTAGATGGGAAGAAATCTTGCTGCCAATCCAATCGGCCCGTGCTGGCGGTACGGATGTTCTTTTTTTAGAATCGTTATTTATCACCATGCATATATTAAAATATTTTCGTCGTAAATTTAAAATGGAGACAGTGCTTTGACGTGTTTATTGGGATTGTTCTATTTCCTTTTTTAAGGTACAGATTTTTCAAAAAATAATCGACGGGAAAAAAAAACAAAATCAATAAATGCAGCATTTGTGGAATTGACAAATGGGAGGGTGCAATTAACTAAATCTGGTTTTATAAATCTTGTAATTACCAAAATGGTAAGGGGAAAGAAGAAAATAGAGGAATATGATATGCGACTTTTTGAGTCATTTGTCAATTGAGAAATGACCAAAAAGTTTAGTTATTTAATCCCCTCAAGAATAAAAAATTAGGACATTTAAGTAATCTGCCAAGTAGGTAAAGACGAAAAATGTTAGTTCTCTAGCTCATCTTCAATCCTTGATGGGGATCATTTATTAATTCCATTACTCTATTCAAGTCTATTGAGAAATGACCAAAAAGATTACTTATTTAATCCCCTCAATAATCAAAAGTTAGGACATTTAAGTAATCTGCCAAGTAGGAAAAGACGGAAAAAAATAAGTTCTCTAACACCAAAAGCAAGCCTTGGTAGGGATCTTTTAGTGATTCCACTACTCTATTAAAGTTTAGGACATTTAAGTAATCTGCCAGGTAGGTAAAGACGAAAAAAATTACTTCTCCAGCTCATCATTAATCCGGGGTAGGGATCTTTTAGTAATTCCACCCAGCTTATCATTAATTTGGGTAGGGATCTTTTAGTAATTCCACTATTCTATTAAAGTCAATTGAGAAATGACCAAAAAGTCTAGTTATTTAATCACCTCAAGAATCAAAAGTTTGGGCATTTAAGTAATCGGCCAAGTGGGAAAAGACGAAAAAAATTAGTTCTCTCGCTCCTCATTAATCTGGGGTAAAGATCTTTTAGTAATTTCCATATATTTATTCAAATAATATGTAGTATATATAAGGCTTTATCTAACGGGTGCAGTGCTGCACCCGTTAGACACAATTTACATAGAACACAATAAATGCAAGTGTAACTTTTCTGACAGCTTTGTAAATAATGAAATGTTGAAACCAATTAGTTTTAAGTTACCAAAATATCCTTCACTTGAAAAAGTTAAATTGATAATTTCACATATATTAATTGATGTAAAAAAATAAAACATGAATTTTTTGTGATAAAAAAGTGATTTTGTTAGTTCTTTATTGTGTTTTTGCCAGAAAAGCTACATTTTTTATTCGATTAATTAACTTAATTTTGTTAGTTCTTGTATTGGATTATTTGTTGAACCTAAATTGAATAAATCAAATCAATTTTTAATTTAAGTCGGTAATTGTTTTAGATGATTCCAGAGCAATCTTGTCTATAAAACAATTGATTCTATATTAAGGACAATCTTGTCCAAAATTGTTTATCACAGATACTCTTTTATTGAATAAGCCACTTTCATTATTCCATGTGGGACCTCTATTTATTTTTTCATAGTCTGACACAAAAAAATTGATGAAACTGAGTTTTTTTATAATAAAAGGTTTACTTTTTTACCATTTCAATACAGAATTTATTACTATTTTAATAAAAAATGACTGCATATCCGGTGCATGGCTGCACTAGATAAGAAGACCCTAATAATAATAATAATAATAATAATCCATATGAAGAGAATTAATGAAGAATCTACAATTAATTTTTTTAGATAAATTTACAATTAAATTAATGTTAGTCCAATTAGTAGATGTACTTGAATCATGAAATCTTGAGTTTGAATATCATGGAATGTTAGTTTAGTTAATTTAATGTGTGAAAATTTTTCCATAGTGTGTCAATCCGACTCCAACAAGATTAACTTGTAAATATAGCAGAATGAGTGAAAATTTTATCAGGGTGACCTATATATAAAACCTATATTTTACACCATCCAATAATAATGTGTCATGTAGGATATTATACGATATCCCAAAGTTTCTTTTTAAGTTGCATAACATTATTGTTTGGCCTAGTTTATCTACGGACATAAGTGCTTCTTAAAAGGGCTTATGAAAAAATTTCAATTCGGAACTTTTGGATTTTAGTTCAAAAAGAACTGAAAATTGCTTCTAGATAGTACTTCTAGATTTCCTATTTAGTCCAGTTTAAACTTTTTTCGGTATATAAACTATTAAAGAAGCTAGACCAAACAGGCACACTAAATTATTTTTTAGTAAAATAACACAAACACTAGATCTTCAAATGTCACTCACTCCAATCTTTCTCAACTATTTCAATTTCTATTACAACAATAAGTAAAAAAAAAAATTATGATTCGAATTATCAATTGTTGTAGGGTGTAAAACTATCCTCTCTCTGTTGATGTCAATCATCAACATCTCATAACGCCAAGCCAACCACTTTCCGTTAGATTAACAGAGTGTTGTTCACACGCGTGTTTAATAGACTTAACATGCCCTTAATTGAACATAAATTGTAACATTGGACTCTGATTTGCTCGTTTTGAACGGATAGGGTCCAAATTGAGCATGCATTTTCATGAACATTGAACCCTTACTTGATCAATTATACAAAAATTTCTAAAACAGAACACATGTTGAACAGGGGTTTACTGCAGCCAAAACATGAAAGGAACCAAAAGCAGCGCGCAGCACCTCACCATAACAACAACAACAACATGCAAACATAAAAATAAAATATTAAAACACTTATGTTATTATATATTAATTAGATTATTATTTTCTTTCTTCCTGAAATTCTCTTTTGCAATACTGTAAGCGACGATACCGAACAAGCTAAATCCATATACGGCCTTACCTACCTGATTGCTCGCAGCCTTACCACATTTGCAATATGTTGCAAAGTCCTCGCAGTTGCGAAAGAAAGCATTGTATTTCCCAAAGGAGTTCATTTCGAGGAGAGCAAATGCTCTTTCAATAACTTCATTGGCCGGATTGCTAGGAAAAACGCTGTAACTTCCGCTCTTATTTGACTGCAGATGCAGGTAAGAGACATTATATTCATAGATGTAGAGTGAGCTTCCTAAAAGGAAGCAGTCAAGGCAAGATATGAAAACTCCGCCAATATTTTCATACAAGTGAAAGCATCTCTTGCATCTCTTGTGTCTAGGGTCTTGACCCTTCTTGACGTTCTTCTTTTGGTATTTTCGGGCAATAACATTATCTTCATCTCCGTAGAAATGAATTACTGCGTCGTCTATTTCTTTTTCTTCTCCACTTATAGGGTTTGTCACCTTGCTTTTTCCAACATATATGCCTTGCATCAAAATCATTAGTTTTACAAAATCTTAATAGCCTGTATGATCTTAGATTTTAATCGAATTTTTAAGCTTTCAGGTCCAATCAGAATGTAATTGAAGGATGGAAATCTTCTGTCTCAGTTTTGTGCCTCACTATGCTCCACTCATCAATTCACGTCACATATGTCTTTTGTTATGTCTTGTTTGTTTTCAAGTTTTAACAAGTAATATTAGTAAAAGAAAATAATAAAATTAAAAATTCCAACTAAACAAAAGGTTGAGTCCCAAATTAAAAATATATATTTATTTAGAAGGCTAGTCCTAAATATATAAAATATGCCATTTATGGTTTATAGAATGAATATATATAATAAAATATGAGTCACTTATTATAAATGCTTAGTAAAGTGAATATATTTATAATAAGTGAATATATTTATTTAGAGGGCTAGTCCTAAATATATAAAATATGTGTCACTTATTATAATCATATCCAATAGTATATAATATTCACTTATTATAGAATGAATATATAATATTTATTTGCTTGCTTAGTAAAGTGCTTTTGTTTATTCTCCAATATATATAATAAAATATGCCATTTATTGTTTATCCTAATATTGCCAAATTATAGTTATAGAAATAATAATTAAGGACTCACTTATACATATTTGAGAATAAACAAAAGCACTTTACTAAAAAAAGTTAAACAAAAAAAAAGGTGAGAAAAAAAAGCACTAATTATAACTACACTATAAAAAGAGAGTTGAAATTGAGAAAAATTTACACCCTCCTCTCAACTACAACTTTTTTTTCTTTTTTTTGTTGGTCTTTTAGTTATTTTTCATAACCAGTATTTTGATAGTTTTGCAACATTGTTTATGCTATATAAGTTTTTTACATATTAAAAAGGATAAATTGTAAATCTATGGTCACTTAACTTTACGTGAATTTCTATTTTAACCACCCAATAAGAAAAATAACAACGGTCACTTAGCTTTTGTGGTGAGCATTTTTTTTTTTGAAAGGTAGAAGATAATATTAATAGCAAAACTAACAAGCAATACAAATAGCAGCTTTAGCCACAAAGAAAAACAATTTCCAGCACTTCTCTAAAGCAGCTGCATCCAACTCAACACTACCCTAAGAACAGGAACTCATGATACACAACCCACCCACTAATCAAGGACGGAATCAGAAATTTTAGTTTAGAGGGACGAAAGTTTTAAATTCTTATCTTTGTTTACTAAAAATTTATCATATACCTTACTTCTTGTTAAGCTCTAAGTAAACGCACATCTATAGTTTAAAGAGCTTCTTTATAAAGTTATAGCGTTATAATGTATTTATGTTTTAGGCCATTGGGGCAAGCTTATAAGCAAAATCTTTTCTCTACATCACAAGTAGATTTACAACTTTTTTTTCTTTTTTTGTTGGTTTTTTAGTTATTTTTCATAACCAGTATTTTGATAGTTTTGCAACATTGTTTATGCTATATAAGTGTTTTACATATTAAAAAGGATAAATTGTAAATCTACGGTCACTTAACTTTACGTGAATTTCTATTTTAACCACCCAATAAGAAAAATAACAACGGTCACTTAGCTTTTGTGGTGAGCATTTTTTTTTTGAAAGGTAGAAGATAATATTAATAGCAAAACCAACAAGCAATACAAATAGCAGCTTTAGCCACAAAGAAAAACAAACCCCAGCACTTCTCTAAAGCAGCTGCATCCAACTCAACACTACCCTAAGAACAGGAACTCATGATACACAACCCACCCACTAATCAAGGACGGAACCATAAATTTTAGTTTAGAGGGACGAAAGTTTTAAATTCTTATCTTTGTTTACTAAAAAATTATCATATACCTTACTTCTTGTTAAGCTCTAACTAAACGTACATCTATAGTTTGAAGAGCTTCTTTATAAAGTTATAGCGTTATAGTGTATTTATGTTTTAGGCCATTGGGGCAAGCTCATAAGCAAAATCTTTTCTCTACATCACAAGTAGATTTACAACTTTTTTTCTTTTTTTGTTGGTCTTTTAGTTATTTTTCATAACCAGTATTTTGATAGTTTTGCAACATTGTTTATGCTATATAAGTTTTTTGCATATTAAAAAGGATAAATTGTAAATCTATGGTCACTTAACTTTGCGTGAATTTCTATTTTAACCACCCAATAAGAAAAATAACAAGGGTCACTTAGCTTTTGTGGTGAGCATTTTTTTTTTGAAAGGTAGAAGATAATATTAATAGCAAAACCAACAAGCAATACAAATAGCAGCTTTAGCCACAAAGAAAAACAAACCCCATCACTTCTCTAAAGATGCTGCATCCAACTCAACACTACCCTAAGAACAGGAACTCATGATACACAACCCACCCACTAATCAAGGACGGAATCATAAATTTTAGTTTAGAGGGACGAAAGTTTTAAATTCTTATCTTTGTTTACTAAAAATTTATCATATACCTTACTTCTTGTTAAGCTCTAACTAAACGCACATCTATAGTTTGAAGAGATTTTTTATAAAGTTATAGCGTTATAATGTATTTATGTTTTAGGCCATTGGGGCAAGCTCATAAGCAAAATCTTTTCTCTACATCACAAGTAGATTTTGGTTAATAAGTAACTTAAAAGTATAAGCTAATTTTATATGTAATTGGAATGGAGAGTGATTGTAATAATGTTAAAAATATTAGTGGTTTAAGTAGATTATCCAAAATCATATATATATATATATACTGTATATTATTTTTAACTACTATGCAAATTACTAAAAGGTCAAATTGAGAATTAATGTGGTACCACCTTTTGGTCATTTTTGGTCTTTTCTCACTTTTCGGATGACTAAAAAGCCTCTCTGTGAGTTTCCCCCATTCCTTTTCCTTCTACCCTTTTTTGTAATTACACATTTCCCTTCCTTGATTGTTTTTAATTAATGTTTAAGACTTTTAATTAATTGCTTTTAAACCGTAAACCCTTAGTTACTTTTGATTAATGTTTCTCTTGTTGTTTTCTTTTGTCTTCTCACCAACTCAGTTGATGCGTCCTTTCAACTCCTCGGTGCTGACCAATCTTCAGGTTTGCCAAAAATCGAACATTTCCATCACTCCCCTCTGTTTTCACCTTTGTATCTCTTTTCTCTTTCTTCTCCGTCTCCATCCCTTCAATATAGATCGTTCAATAATTTTCCCCTTCTGAATTAAAACCACCGTTCGTTCAATGTGAGTATTATTATCCAATTAACAACATATTTTATTACCTCTTTGCACTTCCTATTACTTACAAATAAAAACATGTTCTTTGACCTTATTAATTTTGCATGTCTAAAAAGTTAGCTTACAAAGATTTATGTCAATAGCAAGAGACAACATTAAAACTAATCCATTTAAAACCTTGTATAATTCAATCAATTAATCAATCAAGCACCACTCTAAAACAAAAAATGTTCTTGACCCTTACATAATTTCAATCAGTTAATCAAGCATCACTCTAAAATAAAGAACGACCATAACGCCAGCGCGGGCTAATATAACTTGTATAACTTTAATTTTATTTAATTAATAGCTAAAGAAATGAATCTTTTATATCTATTAATTCTATTGGAGGGACGAACATGAACTTCAATTTATTTATAATAGTAAAATTACACAGGCTACTTAAGGCTTTTGGGAACTTTGGGGGGCGGCCGCCCCAACCCGCACCCCCTAGTTCTGTCTATGCCCACTAATATTATAAACAACAACAGAACATAAAACAACAACATTAATCACTAAATTAATCGATTGAAATTGATCGAATCACTAAATTCGGTTAGTTCGGTTTTTTAACATAAAGTTTGGTTTTTTTTAAAAACAACATAAAGTTTGGTTTGAATATTCAATTTCTCGGTCAATTTTCAATTTTGAAAACTTTTTGACCGAAGCAACCAACCAAATGATTTAAATTTTTTGGGTATATAACCAACCAAACGATTTAATATCATATACTAATTATATTTTTAAATAAAATACTATTTTATTTTGTATTTGTAAATTTAATTTTATTTGAAAATATTTATAAAATGAATAAAATTAACAAAAACAATAAAATTTACATTATTATATACTAATAGACACTGTGCGCTCATAAATTGAACTAATAACTCAGGTGTAATTTAATGATAGAATAAACATAAATTCAACATTATATATAATGGTGTCTAATTATTATTATCAATATAAGTTTTATACTTGTACGACATATATATAAGTAAGTAAAATAAAGTAGGAATAAAGTTCTTAACCCTTCCACCCAAAAAAAAACGTACTTAACCCACATCATATTCATATGATATATATAAGTCCAACCATATATTAAGTGGAACCTCAAAGAAGACAAACATGAACAGCATATCTCTTGTTTAAATAAAATATACATAATTTTTCACCAAAAAAATAATATATATAATTAGTTAATTAAGTTGGATATGAAAACTATAAATAAACAAAAACAGAACAATATCTCAAAAAAACAAAAAACAAAAGGAAACACATTCTGTATACAGTGTACCATGGTGATAGATTAGGCCTCCTTGACGATCACTAAAGATGTGATCAGCCGCTCGTAGCTCGTATCGTTTAACAGTTTTCATCTTTCTTCTTCACTTCTTCTATAATAATTTTATTAAAGATCAGTTGGTCTTAGTCTGTATAATTGAGATAATCACTGCAAATAAATAGATGTATGAAATTTTATTGGAAAGGCAATCGATGGAGTATTACAGTTTCAAATTAATGGAGAATAAAATAAAGTATTTAAGATTAAATCCTTCTTGTCTGATTTCTTTTTTAATAAAATCAGAATCCCCTTGTCTTTTATTTTTTTTTTCTCAGATAAGAAAGAATCTCTTTCCCGAATATATTGATTAACCAGCAACTATTGTTGGTTTGGAGAATAAACACTTGGATGTCCTAATAAATAATCCTTCTTTTTTTCCCCATCGAACCCCGCTTTTCTTCAAAGAATTTTCTTTTATTCTTTCGTTTTATGTATTGGGAATTCATAGAGTAAAGAAAAAGAGAATTAGGTACTAGAGAGTAAAGAATCTATAAAAGAGTGGAAAATCAAATAAAGCACGAAGAAATTTCTTCACAAAAGCATCTTTTAAACAATCAATTGAATTATTATTATTGTTATTGTTATGGACTAATGTCCAAATTGGGTTTAAATCTTTTCAAACTTGCTTAATTTGAGTCTAAACCTTTAAGTAGGATCAAATTGGTCCTGTAAGTTTAGAAAGATTTAAACCCAATTTAAACATTAGACCTTATTATTATACTAATAAATACACGTGCGATGCACGTATGTTAATAAACATAAGAATTATTGGATTAAAATAATATAAATAAATATAATAAATAAATAGAATATTAATTTGTAATATAACATGGATTTTTTTTATAAATCATGTAAAATAAAAAAAATTCAAATCTAAATGAAATAAGTATATAATAAATAGTATATGCTTATAATAGTCATAAAAATAAAGTTCTCATTTTAATCTTTCTCTACTTCAATCTTTTTGTCGATAATGTTTTGTGAGTTCACCAAAGTTGATCTTCATCATCAAATAAATATTATTAATTCCCTAATCAAAATTACTGAAAAAAAAGTTACTATTAATAACATATATTCAATCAGCTTACATACATCCTTAGTAATTCAATAACTTTACACCCATGTAATTTAGTACCCTTTGATCTATAATGAAGGTTATGACATTTTCCCCCCTTAATCTACCCACTTCAGTTACAAAACAAAAATTTACAACACAACTTTTGTTTTCGACCAATCATATAGGTGAAATAAATTGAATATGTAGATGATAAATACTATTAACAAATTCCATAAACTTGCATTTTTTCTAATTATACTAAATGTACAGCAATGAAAGTTAACAATCTTATTATATAAGGCTACACAAATTGTCAAAAATGCTACAATTTTATCAATAGTTTCAATATCTTGCAAAAAAAAAAATTAAATTCAATAACATTACATCCTTAAAAATGTTAGTTCCCTTCGTCAATAATAATGGTAATAAATCTTTTATTTAAGGTTATCAAACATCTATAGAGGGTTTATAATAATAAATAAAAATCAGTAAACTTTACATGCTTAATAAGTTCTGTAAGCTTAGTAGAAAAAAAAAAGGGTTTTGTAAGCTTTTATTTAAATGAAGAAGGTTATAACAATCTTCTTATTAAATGTTACTAAAAAAAACTGTAATGGTTAACAAAATGATTGAGATGCTAGTTATTAGCTAATTTAACTTGTAACCTTACATTAGTTACCAATTTTCTTATATAAGATTATTAAAAACTGTAGAGGTTATCAAAAAATTAAGATGCTATCAACAAATTTAATAATGATATGTATTCTTAATAAAATATATGTACATTTCATCAATAAAGAGGCTATTGGTTTTCTTATCAAAATTTATATTAAAAAAATTATTTTAATATCAAAGAAGTTATGATATATTATCAACAAATTAAGTAATCTTATCTCACCAAAAAAAAAAAAGAGTAACCTTATACCCTTCCTTTCAAAAAATAATTTTAATCTTATGCCCTTTGTAACTTTAGAAGCATTTTGTTAATAATGGCGGGTGTAATTAATTCTTTTATCTAATGTCTCAATAATAAAAAAATTATATATATAGGTTATGGAAAAAAAGTTAGAGTACTATATAGAAAAAATTCAACAACCTTAAATTGTTAGTAAATTAAGTACCCTTTCATTAAAAAAAGATGAAATATCAATTTTCTTATCCAAGATAAGTAAAATTAGTTTATCAAAAAAGTTATGATCCTATCAACAAATTCAGTAACCTAATAATTTTATTAATGGAATTTTCCAATCTTGTAATCTAAAGTTGTTAAAAAGCTATAAAGTTGTCAAAATAGCTATAACGCTTTCCACAAACTTAGTAGTAACTTTTTTTTTTCGTAAAATTGAATATTACCAATATTTTTACTTAAAAGTTACAAAAACGTTTTTAATGCTATCAAAATGGTTATATATAGTGTTATCTACAGTAACCTGATATCCTTACTTTTTAATCACCAATTTTTTATCTAAGATTTTATAAAAGGCTAAAATGGTTATAAAAAAGGCATGACGCTATCAACATATTCAAGTACTTTACATATCTAACAATATTAATAATCTTTTATCTTTTATTACTAATGAATGTTACCAATTTTCTTATATAGTGTTATCACAAAAGTTTTTTTAAATAAATGATCAAAAAGTTATCAGCAAATTTTGCAACCTTACATTCTTAATGAATAGTTTATATCCTTGGTAATTTTAATAGGTTTTCATCAATAATAATGAAAGTTACCAATTTTCTTATCTAAGGTTAGTCAAAAAGTTTTAAAGGTTATTAAATATGCGATAATACTATTAACAAATTAAGTAAACTTAAATTTTTAGTGACTTAAGTGACCTTCATGAATAATGCAATTTACCAATTCATTAATCTAAACTTACTGAAAAAAGTTGCACAATAGTTATTTATAAATATATTATTTACCAACTAATTTAAGAACCTTACATTCTCAAAAAAGTAATATTGTTTACTAATTTTCTATCTAAGGTTATGAAAAAAGTAATAAAGGTTATAAGAAAAACATAATAATGCTATAAGGAAATAAGTAACCTTTCATCCTTTGTAATTTTTAGTAACATTTTTATCAATAATGAACGTTACCAATTTCATTATATATATATAAAAGTTATAAATTCAATAACTTTACATTCTTAGTAATAGTAATTTTAATGAACGTTTATCAATAATAAATATTACTAATTTTCGTTATTTAAGGTTACTAAAAAAGATTTGAAGGTTATCAAAACAATAATGATGTTATCAACACATTCAATAATCTTACATGCTTAGTAACATCAATAAACTTTCATTATTAATATGCCAAAAGAGTCATTTCTCCCTCTAAACTTACACCAGTTGGACGTCCTTTCCTTTTTTGGTGATAGAGAAATTAAATTTATATATATGCGTATCTTTGGCAAGTTGAAGCAAAATTAAAATTGATATCTAGCTATTACTCTACCAAACTAATGAATGATCAATGTGATCTAAAATAACATAGCAAAAAGGTAATATTTATTTAAGGTTACAAAAAAATCTATAATGACAAAAAAAAAGGCATAATACTACTATGAACTAATTTAATAACCTTACATTCTTAGTAATTTTGGTTATCAAATTTCTCATTTATGGTTTCTAATTAGAAAGCTAAACTATAGAATTATCAAGAAATTTAGCAACTTACATGCTTAGTAACATTATCAATGGTGAATGTTATTAATTTTTTAATCTAAGATTACTAAAAAGGTTGTAGTGGATAATTTGGGAGATATATAGGGTTAAAAAATAGTGAGATTAATTTATTGATATATAGATTGATGGTCAGTTAAAGTCCTTGTATATAGAATTGGGAGTTTTATTTTATTTTCTTATTCTATGTGTATATGTTAATCAATCTTAGTGTTTCATAAATATTTTCAACAAATTTTATTCTCATTATTGTTATTCTGATGTTACACTGTAATACCTAATTTCACCATTTCAATCTCTACAAAACAAATCTCACAATTCAGCCAATCATACCAGACCTGGAAGTCAAGTTTGTATAAGGTTATAACTAAACTTAATGCAACATGAGGAATTATAAAATTAGATGTACAAAATGATTCCTAATTACTAATTCATATGTCTTTCACTTTTTTTTGGTGATAGAGAAATTAAATTTATATGCTATATATGCGTATCTTTAGCAAGTTGAAGTAAAATTAAAATTGATATCTCGCTATTACTCTACCAAATTAATGAATTATCAATGTGATCTAAAATAGCAAAAAAGTAATGAATGGATGATCTAATCATAATCTTCAAATGAAAGTATAATTTTTCCAGAAACAAAAGAAATGGAATTGATCAACTTCTTTCTTAACTTCTTTACAATCCATTTTGCTCAAATAAAATTTTTCACTCATAATTATTCTTTTGCACTTGATTATTTTCTTTCTCGCAATTACTGCAACTCTCTTTTACATATATTAAACCTAAACCACAAAACATGGAATTCTCTATACAAAGCTTTCTTCGATTATATTGACTTTTGTAATGTAAGTTTATTTAGGCAAAAAGTTATTTAAAAAAAATTCATAGATGAAGAAGAGCATAATGCAATAAGAAAAAGAAGAGAGAATATGAATTTCACAAAAAGAAAGAAAGAAAGAAAGAAATTGCAAGCAGCTATAAGATCAACATCATTTAAAAAAAAAAACTTTCTTTCCCAAACAAAGTTGGGTTGGGAGAAGAAAATAATACTATGCAAAACAATAATTATGAGTGAAAATATATAAACTTTTTCACTTACTTATTGTAGATGGTTTAAAATTTAATAAGGGTTAATATTTTTAAAAAAAAGGAAAAAAGGGTGTGTTACTCATACTCTCGTAACGAAAAACAAATTTACGGTGTTGAAATATAAACACTAACTACCATGGGAAATATAAGACTGGTACTGATATTAGTTTTCTTCTAAAGATAATCTTGGATTTTTTTAATTAATATATATGTCATGACTCATATGAAAAAAAAAATCTAATAGTTTCATTTTAAAAATGGAAATTTTCTAATACACAAATGCAACATACCTAAACCTCATTATCATTAACATAAAAAAATTGGGAAAAGTGTATTTATAATAGTTTATAGGAAAAATAAATCTTCTTTTAAAACCCCTTACATTTTATTTTACTCAAATAAGCCCCTATTTTCATATTGAATCTAAATAAACTCTTATTTTTAAATTACACCAAATAAACCCTTATTTTTTTCACTATCTATCTAAAATAGGCTCCTAAGGCTGATTTTGTTATTAAGAAAACTCTTATACTATTTATTGGTAAAAGTATAAATACTTTTATTTTGGTGCATGGACTTATTAGGTGCAAATTAAAAGTTTCGATGCTTACTCAAGTACAATAAACGTTTAGGTACTTTATTTCGATAAAATAGAATAATCTAGGAGTTTTTTTTTTAAAAAAAAAGTTTTTACACTTTTTAAATTTTAATTAAAACGTGAACTACCTTGATGTACACATATATAAATCAAGGAATAGAAAAACGTGAGGAAAACATATTTGATCACTTTCTTTTTCCTAAAGAACTTGTTAATTATTTTGTTTTGCTTATCTATTTAATAATATTGACTGCCTTTCAAAAAAAATTATTTTGTTTTGAAATCCAATTGACAATATATTCTTGTTAGATTTAATTAAATATAAATAGAGTTTCTAGTAGAGTAAAATTATAATAGTTTAAACAATTACATTTAAAAAATATATTCAAAATAAAATTACATATTAAACCTTAAAAGTTAAATTTAATATTTAAAATTAAAAAGGGTATTTTAGATATTTCAGATCAGGGTTTTTTAAGTTTAGGATTATAGAGTATAAAGATATATATACAATCAAACTAGAATCAACACAAGAAAAATTAAACGTGTTGTCCCCGGCAACGACGCCAAAAACTTGATCGACGGATTCCCGCAAGCGCACGGGGTCGTCGTAGTAATAAAAATTATCGTTCCCACGAGGACAACTGCCTAATTATCACTTGTGTTAATACTAGCAAGAAAAAGCATGAAAATTAAAACCAAGATGGTGTTTGTTTCAATTAACTAATAAACTAAACTAAACTAACTAATTAAAGTAAATTAATAGGACAATTGGCTAAGAGATTATGACTAGGACTTAAGACTTCACCTAAACAAGGGGAAATTAACTATCACTTCATGCTCATGGAATTTGGCTACAATAGCAATTGAACGAAATTAGTCACGCGCTCCGTCGAGTCTACGCAACCATACCCAATTGGGTAGTGAACACCCGTCGGCACTTCACTCACCCAATCAAATTCATTAAGCCCAATCAATTAATTAAGCTATCACATAAAAACCTAGAATATGTCTATCCTAATCTTAATGTGTCTACTTACCCTAGTGCTTGGTTCATGCTTCATCTGTCGATACCTCACAAAAACCCACAAACTCAAACACTATGTTGGCCACCCATAGCATTCAATCAATGAAAACAAGGGAAATAGATGAAGCCCAACAACAATAGATATAAATTAAGCACAAATAAACATGAATCTCATTAACATGAAAGAAATAATCAATTCCCCCAAGCTAGGCTACATCTTAACCCCTAGCTTGGGTCTAGATACCCATATATTCAAGAAAAAAAACAAGAAAAGTAAAGAAACACATAGTTTAGAGAGAGAAAGAAGAAACTAGGAAGCTTGATGATGATAAATCCTTGAAGCTTGAAGCTTTTTCTCCCAATCTTCTCTTCCTCCTCCTCCCTTTGTGTTTTTGCAGCCAAGAGGCCTTGGGTCTGCTCCAAAAGTCCCACAAAACTAACCCTAAAAGTTGTATTTATAGTGCCCCCAAAATAGAATAAATAAGAGTTTTTTAGACAAAAAAAATAATTGGGAAAATAAGTCTGTCTCGACGTGGTCATGCACATGACTTTTGTTGGTCATGCGCATGACTATCTCAGGTGCAAGAAGTCTAAAACACCTATAGGTCATGGGCATGACCTGCTCTGGTCATGTGCATGACTTGTTCAGGCTCCTTTTCTTCATTCATCCTTGCATCATTTGGCTTGCTTGCTTTCCTTCCATTCTTGATTCCTTTTAAGCCGCTTTTCATCAATTCTTTGGTCTACAAACAAGATGTTCAAGGAGTGAGGGAAATCATGCCAAAATACATCAAAATGAACACAATTAAGTTCAATTTGGCCTAGAATCAAAAGATATACATGTGCATAAAATACACTTATCATATATTATGCAGAAGATTACAGCATACCCATGATATAGTAGCAAAAAAACATACCCGATATGTTTGGTGCTAGGAAAAATAGTAGGGAAACGAAAATGGATTCTTAGATTTTAACATTCTATATTTGGTTACTTTGGGAAATCATGGGGGAAAATAAAAATAGGGTAAAACGAAATTTTCCCCTACTTCTCACCAACGTTTTCTGTTGTTCATTTGTTTTTATAACTTATTTTAATTTTAATAAATAGTTTTATTTAACTGGTTTATTTCTCAATTAAAAACTTATTACTTTTTTCATCTAGAATTTGTTTATCTCATTTTTTATATATAATTTTGATTCTAAATTTATCAACCTTGAATCTTGTATTCTAATTTTTTGCTACAAAATTACTCAAATTAAAATCAACAAAAATATATAATGAAAATATAGGAAAAGAAAAAGAAATAATAGTAGTAATGGAGTGTTTTAATTTTATGGTTTCAAATAAGTGGATTTAATATAGTTTTGTCAATTTATTGTTGCTAATAAGAAATTGAATAAAATCTAGAAAGTTAGATATTTCAATCATCAAGAGTTGTTATTGATATTTTCCCTAGTATTTTCCCTTTCATCCAAACAAAATGTGGTTTTTTGACTTTTCTCACTTATTTTCCTCATTTTTTAATTCCTTACATCAAGGTTTTTGAAACCGGACCGGTAATAGAACCGGCAAAGGTCCCGGTTGGCGGTTTGACCGGTTCAACCGCCGGTCCAGGTTGATAAGGTAATTTTATAAAAATTGTTGATATTTTACCTTTTAAATATTATATGAGGTATATATGTGACACATAACAGAATCTAGTGCGGTGGCGTAAGAATGTTTCATGTTTCCAAAAGGTTAAGGGTTCAAAACACACCATCTTCAAAAGTTTTTTACAATTTTTTTCAACTATAAAACCGGTTCAATCCGGTCAGATTCCGGTTCAACCGCTGGTCTAATCGATTTTATCTGGTTGTTGATCAAGTTTGACTGACCGCGATTTTCATATCTCTAAGGACCAGACTTGCCTTCGGTTCCCGGTTGAATCGGTCCGATCGGCCGGTCCGGTCCGATTTTTAAAACACTGCCTTACATTTTTCTTTTCCTCAGCACTGTCCCATGTACCAAACTAAGCCTTATTATTACCCAGCTAACTTAACCCGCGAGCTGCCTACCCCCTCCCTTCACTCTTCTTGAGTGCTCCCGATCTTCTTGAGTCCAGTGCTTTTGTCCTTGGTGAGAAGGAGAGATTTTCTTTTTTCGTTTTTTACTCTTTTTTTTGTTCTTAAATTTTTAGAACTCCTAGAGCTGTCCGCTAGTGAGAGCTTTAATTTTTTACTAATACAAGTATTTTTTTCCCTTTCTTTGGCGGCCTGTTTTCTGATTTCTATTGAGATTTTCTTGTTTCAATAATGTATCTTTTCTAGTTTGAACGGTTGGGAGGAGAAAGATAAAATCTTTATGCAGCATGTAGAGATTAAACTGATAGATAAGTTCTTAAACTTACCTTTTGCGGAAGCGTAAATAATACAATACCTGTAGATTATTTGCTTGCGGTCTGATTTCTCTCACTAGGATCGAAAGCTTACTTAGTACAATCCAAGAACCACACTAGATCAAGTTGGTAACAATAGCGTAATGCCTTTTCTCCTTCTTGTCTTTTCTTGCTTCGTGAGAAAGCCTTCTGCTATTTCTATTTTGGTTTTTTTCACTTTCTGATGCAAAATGAAGAAGTTATCATTTAATCAAAACCAACTACCTTTTATTAAGTAGTTTTCCAATTAGCATTAAACGTGCTAATTGGATGACTTAGTGGGCGGTTACTTTGTTGCGTAACCGCTCCACATTTCTTTGATTAAATGGGACTTGGGTCAAACCCACGTTTGGGCGGCTCACAAGTCCAACAAATCAGGTTTGGGATATTAATCAAACCTGGATTGTTCGATGATTTGAGATAGGATTCAGCTTTTACCTTCGGAGTTTAACAGGTGCCGAAATCCCTGCAATTCGATTTGGCCTCCAGTTTGCATGTGAACTAGGATGTCCTAGTTTTTTGGGAGGGGGGAGTTTGTTTGTTGAGATTGTTGTCTCATAGGTTCACTCGTACGTTTCGGTGCTGAAGCTAGTCAAGTGTGGTATGCATGTTCCTATGCATTTGTAATCTCAATCTCTTTTTGAAATTTTGTCCATTAATTTGAGTTATTCTCTAAAAAAGAAGCATAGCTTTTATATAAATACCTATCAAAATTATTGTGTATTGTCATAGATTCGCCCATTGCTCAAAGTTGCCTCCAACCAACGTTTGGTTCGCTATTGGATTCGTTAACCTAGTTGATCACACAAGTTTTAGGTTAATTGCTTTATTTTATCTGAATGTTTTGTGTATTGCTCAAATTGGCCTAAAACTTTTAAATTTTTGACAAATAAAGATCCGGCATTTTGAAGATTAATTTGAACAATTAGTCTATATTTTAAGTGTTTCTTACATGTTGGCAAAAAAGTTTCAATAAGAAAAAAAAAGGTGGTATATGTATTAATAAGAAAAATTGCCGCCCCTACGGAATTATTGATGGAAATATCTAATGATAATTTTTTGTGAAGGAAATACCCACTAATAATTTTTCCCACCAACTTATTGACAGGAAAATTTTTTCCGTGACTATATATATTCGTAGCTATATTGCATTTTTCTTACAATGAACTGTTTAAGGGGTTTTACCCTTAAAAAAAACATTTGAGGGGTTTAAATTAGTTGAACTTCAAGATTTTTAACTTTACATGTTAGCTCGGTACGTTTCATTGCTGAAACTAGTCCTGTATGGTATGGTTATATCCTATGTATTAATAAGAAAAATTGTCGTCCCTACGGAATTATTGATGGAAACATCTAATTATAATTTTTTGTGAAGGAAATACCCACTAATAATTTTTTCCCACCAACTTATTGACAAGGAAATTTTTTCCGTGACTATATATATTCATAGCTAGATTTTCCATCAGTCATTTATTTGACATTTTTCATATAGTTCAAGGGCCTATTTTTTCAATAAGCCTATTAAAACATTATGATGTGCTTATCAGAATTTCATATAGAAATTTCATAAGTAGTTTATTAAATTTTCATAGTTTCGTTATCAAAATTTGGTAAGGTGTTTATCAAAATTTCATTAGAAGGCTATCAAAGTTTCATATTAAGGTTTTCAAAATTTTAGAGTGAGGCTAACAAATTCATAGGGAAGTTTAAAAAAAACTTATAGGAAGGTTATTTCATAGTGTCGTTATCACAATTTCATAGTGTGATTATTAAAATTTCATATGCATGTCATTAAAATTTCATGTTGTAATTATCAAAATTTTAAATAAATTTTAATTTTTAACAGGTTGCGTCACGTGTAACACACGTAAAAGGTAAAATTAGTAATACTTAAGGGACGGAATTGAAGTTTTATATATAGAATTACATAATAATAAGAATACATGTATATATAAACTTTATAAACTTTCAGGAAACTTTGGGGCTGCCCCATTCCCCCGCCAACCTAGCTCCGTCCATGCGAATAATGTTACTTGTCCTTTCTCTTTCCTATTTAAATATCTTTTTGTGTTAAAATTCCAATTCCAATTCCAATGCCATCCATCCGGCTAGAAAAGACAGACAAAAGAGCCAAAAACGAAAAACAGTACACAAAGATAAGAATGAAATCAGAATAATATAATTTAGAAGACAAATTATGTCGACTTTAAATAGCATGAGCATCAAGATATGTTTTGCGTAGCCAAGAGTCAACGGTCCTTGTATTGGAGGGAACAATGATTTCAAATCTTCAAGAGTTCTAGATGAGATAAACCTTAACTAACCATATCTTCACCTATTCAAATACTTTGTAATTCAAACTCAACCTTATCATATACTTGTACACCTATCAATTACACTTGTATTTAAACACTTGAATACCAAATACAAACTCAGGTTATTCTTCCTCAATTCTTCTGTTCTTTAATATTCTTTATGGTATCAAGAGCTTCTCTCTAACGAGTTCATCCTGATTTGTTTTTCTCTCTCCCACACTCCATCCCTCAACTTTCTCTTTACATTCATCATGTCTTCTTCTTCCTCTCAACCGACTGGTACCCTTGTTTCAAGCCAAAATCTTCCTCTTTTTACAATCAATGCAGTAGCTCATCTTCCTATCAAGCTGACTGCTTCGAATTTTCCTTCATGGAGGACACAATTTCAGTCCTTACTCATTGGTTTTGATCTCCTTGGTTACATTGATGGTTCAACCGAGGCACCTTCTAAGCAAATTCAAAAAACTGGAACTACTGAGATGATTTCAAATCCAACATATGAGCATTGGCTCAGGCAAGACAGGCTTCTGCTTCATGGAATGATTGCATCCTCTTCTGAAAGTGTGGTTTCCCACATTGCTTCTGCATCCTCTTCTCATGATGCCTGGGAAAAGCTTAACAAGCTATACGCCAACAAATCTAGATCCAGAATGATGACTCTGCGAGATAAATTGAATACACCAAGAGGTAACAAAAGTATTTTTGAATATTTTCAATCCTTAAGAAGTATTGCTAATGAATTGGCCTTGATTGAAACTGTCATCTCTGAGGATGAACTTGTGATTCATGCACTAAATGGTGCTGGATCTGAATTTAGAGAGCTTGCAGCTAGGATTCGAGCAAGAGAATCATATATTTCTTTTGAAGAACTAATGGAAAAGTTTGTTGATTATGAGCATGTCATTAAGAAATAGGAACAAGCAGTCACTGATCTGACTATTCCTACTGCTCAGTATGCCAACCGAACCAATTTTAGGTCAAGAGGCAGAGGTCAGTTTTCTAGAACTGACACTACACATTCTGGAACTCAAAGGTATCATCAGAATTTCAATACCAAGCGGATGTTCTGTTAGTACTGTGACAAACCAGGTCACACTGCAAAAATGTGTTATCAGATCCAGCCAAAAGATCAAATTGCACCAGCTGCTCATTTAAGCACTACTTAATCACCACAGACCTGGATTGTTGACTCTGGTGCAAACCATCATGTCACAAATAAGCTGCAGAACCTTCAACTTGCTCAGGAATATAATGGCCCAGACAGTTTGTTGGTTGGTGATGGCACAGGTCTCTCCATTTCACATACTGGTTCCACACTTATTAAACCCTTTACTCATTCTTTGTCTCTTCAAAATGTTCTTTGTGTTCCTAAATCTAAATCCAATTTGGTTTCTGTTTCTCAATTAACTGAAGCTAATAATGTCTCTGTTGAATTCTTTTCTAAATATTTCATGGTCAAGGATTTGTACACCAAGGAACCAGTGGCACACGACCTGAATAGAGGAGGGCTCTACTACTTCACCAATCATCCACCAGTTATTGATACTCAAGCTTTGGCACTAGTAGGATCAAATCCAGTCTTGAAACTTGGCACAGAGACTTGGTCATCCAAATTCCCATGTTCTTCAATCTGTTTTAAAGTCTTTTTCCTTACCTTGTTCTTCTTTTAAGCAATTCAGTTCTTGTAATGCTTGCTATAGCAAAGGCCCTCTTGATGTCATTTACACTGATGTATGAGGACCTGCTCAAATCATTTCCACTCAAGGGTTCAAATATTATGTGGCATTTGTTGACCTATATACCAGATATACTTGGTTCTATCCTATAAAACTTAAATCAGATGTTTTTTTCCTGTTTCCTAAGTTCCAAAAGCTTGTTGAGAACTATTTTAAAACTAAAATTGTTACTATCTTTTCTGATTGTGGAGGAGAGTTTGAAAAACTCAAACATTTTTTCTCAAATCTTGGAATACAGCACTTGCAAACTCCCCCACACACACCACAACATAATGCCATTGTTGAAAGAGGCCTTACTCTTTGGCACCATGCCTCGATGCCTCTAAAATTCTGGCCCTATGTATTTTCTGCTGTTGTGTATCTAATGAATAGACTACCTACAGAGGTTCTTGAAAGCATAAGTCCTTTTCAAAAATTGTTCAATCAAACACCTAATTTTGAAAAGTTAAAAGTGTTTGGATGCCTGTGTTATCCATGGTTGAAACCATATACTCATCATAAGCTAGAGCCTAAGTCAAAACCATGCATCTTTTTGGGATATTCAAAAAATCAAAGTGCTTACCTGTGTCTTGATTTGTCTACTGATCGAATTTATGTCTCTAGACATGTCATTTTTTATGAAGAAAAATTCCCTTTTAAGTGCCTCAATACAGCTGATAAAGTCATAAAATCCTCCTATGATTTATGAATCCAGCACTTGATATCAATGTTGACATAGTTCCATCACCTGTTGTCGCTGCTCAACAGACTCCAGCACAAAATGCAGAAAACTTGCCCTCTGCTCATGATCAAACAGTAGCCTCACCAGTGTCTTCTTCCTCTACTTCAGCTGTGCCTACTGTCTCTCAGCCACTGGTTACTGAATGTGTGGATTCATTACCAAATTCAACAACAACTACTTCAGTTTCAGGTAACCAACCTTAAAGAACTCATTCTATGGTTACTAGGTCTGTTAACAATATTTTTAAGCCTAAAGTTATAAACACTGTTACTAAGCATCCTTTGCCAGAAACACTTGAACCAACCTGTGCTTCTCAAGTCATCAAAAATCCCAAGTGGAAGGATGCTATGTTAGATGAACTTGATGCTTTGCATCGAAATGGAACATGGGAACTAGTGCCTCAACCTGCAAACTGCAATCTTGTAGGCTGTAAGTGGGTCTTCAGGGTTAAGAGACATGTTGATGGATCAATTTCAAAATACAAGGCAAGATTGGTTGCCAAAGGCTTTACACAGCGGCCTGGGATAGATTTTACTGAAACCTTTAGTCCACTGGTGAAACCAGTTACAATCAGACTTGTTCATTGTCTTGCAGTACAAAATGGTTTGATGTTTAAGCAACTAGATGTCAATAACGCATTCTTACAATGTGCTCTTCAAGATGAGGTATATATGAAACAACCCCCAGTACTCTATGATACACAAAATCATCATCTAGTTTGCAAGCTTAAAAAGGCCATTTATGGACTCAAACAAGCTCATCGAGCTTGGTACTGTGCATTAAACAGCTTTCTGGTGGCTTCTGGTTTCAAAAACTCAGTGGCAGATACTTCCTTGTTCATATACAATTCTGGTAATACTCTTGCCTACATGTTAATGTATGTTGATGATCTTATTCTTACTGGAAATGATTCACAATTTCTTTCCAAGTTTACCAGTGAACTTGCTTCTCCGTTTTCTATTAAAGATCTAGGCAAATTACACTACTTCTTGGGAGTTGAAGTTACTGATACTACCACAGGCCTATTCTTGTCTCAATCTAAGTATGTTGCTGATCTGCTCAACAAAGCAAACATGGCAGGAGCAAAGGATTGCAATACTCCACTCCACTTCCAATGCCTTAAAGCTTGATGATGGTTCATCACCAATAGATGAAACTGAATTTAGGAAGCTAGTTGGCTCCTTGCAGTATCTTACAATCACTCGTCCTGACATCTGTTTTACAGTCAACAGACTATCTCAGTTTATGCACAAACCTACAACATTACACTTACAAGCACTTAAACGGGTGTTTCGATACTTGAAAAGTAGAATGTTTCATGGTTTTCATGTTTCAGGTGTAAATCAGCTCACTTCTGCTTACACTGATTCAGATTGGGTAGGAAACTCTGATGACAGAAGATCCACTTCTACCTATATTCTGTACTATGGCAAAACACCAATTTCTTGGTGCTCAAAGAAGCAAAAATAAGTAGCTCGCTTTTCAACAGAAGCAGAATATAGAGCCATTGCTACTTCATCAAGAACTTCATGCTCCTATTTCTACAACTCCACTAGTTCTCTGTGACAATTTAAGTGCTACCTATGCTTGTGCAAATCCTGTCTTTCACACTCGCATGAAGCACTTGGCACTTGATTACTTCTTTGTTCGAGAAAAGGTACAACAAGGAGCTCTTCATGTCAAGCACATCTCCACTGTTGATCAATTGGCAGATGTACTCACCAAAGCGCTTCCTCGGGACAGATTTCATCAATTATTATCAAAGATTGGCGTCTCCAGTAGATCCACCATCTTGCGGGGGAGTATTGGAGGGAACAATGATTTCAAATCTTCAAGAGTTCTAGATGAGATAAACCTTAACTAACCATATCTTCACCTATTCAAATACTTTGGAATTCAAACTCAACCATATCATATACTTGTACACCTATCAATTACACTTGTATTTAAACACTTGAATACCAAATACAAACTCAGGTTATTCTTCCTCAATTCTTCTGTTCTTCAATATTCTTTACCTTGATCATAGTGTTTTTTGAGAAAATTTTTTGTTTAAAATAAAAGTAGGGAAATCAAAACACTCAAACTATTCATGTTTCTGGTAATCCACCCGTCTTTACTTCCATTTTACTTTCATCAATTAATTTGATTAAGTACTTAAATTTATTTTTTTCCTTAATCTTTTAGAATGAAAAATATTAAATAAATTCTTTTCACATTTATTCAATTAATTTTAACAAGTTGATCGGCCCGCGCTGGCGCTACAGGTGTTTTTTTTTTTTTAGAATCGTTATTTATCACCATGCATATATTAAAAGATTTTCGTCGTAAATTTAAAATGGAGACAGTGCTTTGACGTGTTTATTGGGATTGTTCTATTCCCTTTTAAGGTACAGATTTTCCAAAAAATAATCAACGGGAAAAAAAAAGTCAATAAATGCAGCACTTGTGGAATTGACAAATGGGAGGGTGCAATTAACTAAATTTGGTTCTAGAAATCTTGTATTAACAAAAAGGTAAGGGGAAAGAAGGAAATAAAGGAATATGACATGCGACTTTTTGAGTCATTTGTCAATTGAGAAATGACCAAAAAGTTTAGTTATTTAATCCCCTCAAGAATAAAAAATTAGGACATTTAAGTAATCTGCCAAGTAGGTAAAGACGAAAAATGTTAGTTCTCTAGCTCATCATCAATCCTTGATGGGGATCATTTATTAATTCCACTACTCTATTCAAGTCCATTGAGAAATGACCAAAAAGATTACTTATTTAATCCCCTCGAGAATCAAAAGTTAGGACATTTAAGTAATCTGCCAAGTAGGAAAAGACGAAAAAAAATAAGTTATCTAACTCCAAAAGCAAGTCTTGGTAGGAATCTTTTAGTAATTCCACTACTCTATTAAAGTTTAGGACATTTAAGTAATCTGCAAGGTAGGTAAAGATGAAAAAGATTACTTCTCCAGCTTATTATTAATCCGGGGTATGGATCATTTAGTAATTCCACCCAGCTTATCATTAATTCGGGGTAGGGATCTTTTAGTAATTCCACTACTTTATTAAAGTCAATTGAGAAATGACCAAAAAGTCTAGTTATTTAATCACCTCAAGAATCAAAAGTTAGGGCATTTAAGTAATCGGCCAAGTGGGAAAAGACGAAAAAAAATTAGTTCTCTCGCTCCTCATTAATCTGGGGTAGGGATCTTTTAGTAATTTTCATATGTTTAGTCAAATAATATGTAGTATATACAAGAGTGTTAATTTGTCTTGTGCTTAAGTCATTTTTTTTTCAATTTGAATTTGGGTTGCCATGCAGGAGGTAGCTTAGTGGTTAGGAAGCCGAGTGTAAGGTTTCTTGACAGGTGTGGTTTTAGGTTCGAGTCTGAGTTAACACAAAAAGTTTTCTCACATAGACTCTTACTCAACCCCACCCTGTGTTAAGATCCACTTTTGGCATGCCCCATATCATTGACCGCATGTGTGCCCCTAGCCATGGAACCATCGAGATTTAAGAGGAAGCGGGGGACTAAAAGCTCCTATAGGGTCAATAATACCCAACAAGAGACCATTTTTTTCAAAAAAAAAAAGGAATTTTGGTTTACAACGTGGAGAGAAATGTTGAATCTGAGTTTAAAAGCAAGCATTCTACAACTATTATATAAACACATAGCTAAACCAACGAGGGTTGGATCAAGTGGTAAGCGATTTGTTTCAATTTAAGTAGGTCTTAAGTTCGAGATCTTGTCTACGCAGATGCTCCATTGGTAGACTCACCCAACAAAGCCAGTTGCACGACGCAGGTCGGATCCGGATTAGCTAAAGCTCTGGATACCAGATGGGGTACCAAAAAAAATAAACACATAGCTAGGAGGAAAGACAGAATAGAGTAACTATTTCGACCCATCCAAAGTTGATTGGAGTTTTTCGTAAATTTGCTAGGTGAGTATATATTTTCTAAACTGAATTTTTAAAGGGGTGAGAAAATAATACCACTTGACACCTTTTCTTTATATTACATATTTATAACAAAACAAGAACATTTATAACAAAATAATAAGAACATGAAGTGAAATCACGATTCTGCTTTTCTAACCTATGGAGATGAAGGTTGTTTATGATGTTTGCCTAGGCTTTGTCTTGGCTTAATTGTCATTTCATCTCTCATTATTTTTCCTCTCTTGGCCCATGGGTTTCCCTTCTTCTCTCTTAATCGTACTCTTTCAAGTTAATGGACTTTGAGGTGACTCGAGTCACTCTATTGTCCACTGGTCGGTTCTCCGCCTCTTCTCTCCTTCCATTATCTGTTGCCAAATTCATACCACCTAGAATTTCCCCCCCTTTTTGTCTTCTCACCACTGCTCAGTCATTAATAGCTCTGCTCTGCTCTTCCCCTTTTCTTCTTGCCCACTTTTCTCTTTCCTCTGTTTTCAGTTTCACTCCTCTGTTGTTCTCCCATGTAGTTATCACCTTCCATTTGTTTCTTTGCTTCTTTTCCCTTCTGCTGGCCATGATCCTGCTCTTGAGGTTTGGTTTCCCTATGTTTTTGTCTCTTTTACCTTTTCTGACTTCTCTCTTATTCATCGGTTGATTTCTCTTCTTGTTTTCTGCCCTCTGTTTTTTTCCCTGATTTTTTGTCTGATTTTCTCTTCTAAGTTCTTGCCATGGCTCTCACTCTCTCTAACAAGGTTAGTTCTTTGTCGTCTTTACTTCTTCGTCTTCCTTGATTTCTCTTTGCTGCCTTTTTTATGTTGTTAGGGTTCTGCTGACCCTTTTCTTGCTTGGATGTGTTGTTTTCTTTCAGAATTTGGTTGTCCTCTCTTATCTGTCTTTCTTTGCATCTTACTTTCAATGGCGTTTCTTTGATTATTTTCCTGATTTTTGGGCTTCTACCTGCTTATCTATTTCAGGATTCAATTGAGCTCATCCATGTTTGATTCTCCCAGCTTAGGCCTTCTCTCAGGGCCTTTGTTATAGCAAGAGTTGTAAGGAAGTTGCAAACAGTGCTGCCAGGACAGACTCAGCCTATCAAATGGTGATATACTCTTGGTCGATGACATGGTTTGTTCATAACACTGACTCTACTAGATTTCTTTTCTTTAGACCTGCAATAATTTTTTCATGTTTTGTTTTAGGGAGGTTCCATGGAAGTTGTCATCCGACATGATTGCATGCATAGGTTTATTGATAAAATTAAAATTATTGAAGGAACAGTGTACAAGAATCCAAATACCTCACAGCCTGATGATACAACCAACCAATGATCCTTTAAATGCAATGGCTGAAGCAATATACAGAGACCTCAAAAATCGCTTTGCTGAACCGATGTACCTACAGTTTAGAGCCATCATAACTCCTTACAATGAGATAGCTAACAAGTTAAATGCATACATGATGCAAAGAACACTCTGATCTAATTTGATCCAAGCTTCACTTATACTCTTTTCACCGCTATCATCCTAGTAATGAAGTACGCATAGTCGGGCCGAACCCGACCTGGGTATGCAGAATTTCTATTATTATATAGTCAAAGTCCGGCCCGAACGTGCCCATGAGTAAATCTAAGTACAAGACAAGATACCCATTTAACCCTTTTTTTCTACTTTTCTTGTTACCTTCTCAAATTTGGTTTCATGGTTTATTTAGTTTACTATCTCAAATTCTTTGATCCTTAATCTCATCAATGGAAGCAATTTTGTTAACCTCACATGTAAGATTGGCTTATCAAAAATTCACAAAAGTCAAGGCCCTTGAACTCACTTGACCCAACAATTAATACTAATTCCATCACTCTCATAAGTCCATGAATCCAATCCAACAATATTACAGTAAAACTTCTATAAATTAATAATGTTGGGACCATGAAAATTTATTAATTTAGAGAGTTATTAATTAATCGATAAATTAATAAAATATTAATTTAAAGAGTTTTTTATTCCATAATATAAATTTGATTATATAAATAAATATAACTAATATACATAAATAAAATTTTATACTAGTCATGTTCATTGTACAAGTTATAAATAAAATTATGTTCATCACACATACAATACACATTCAATATACAAATTTAATACATGTTCATTGATTATATAAATATAAATATAATATACATGCATATATGTATTAATTCTTCATATTGTTTTTAGTGTTCAAACTATTGACTAATTAAATGAAATTTAACATAAGTCACTTATGTTTATGTTCATTATACTAGAACTATATATGTAAATTTTAGAGAATTATTAATTTATAATATTGATGGGACTATATATACATATAAGGGTTTTTATAAAAATTATTATCTTATTAATTTATCGAAATTACTAATTTTTATAACTGGCCCAAGTCGGGACCGGAGTAAAATATTATTTTAAAGAGGTTATTAATTTATCGAATATTAATTTATGAAAGTTTTACTGTACTTGGCCCAAAGAGAAGCCCAATAAGTCATGAATTGAAGCCACCCAATATGTGTTATAGGTTTGTCTTGGTAATATTTATGGTCCCAATAAAGATGAAAATATCAAATTTGCTCGGTTTTGTTGGGTAATATTCATTGTCATGTAGGTGTGTAGATTCTGATGGTGATTTCAATATTACCACATTTGTGGAGGAAAGATTTAGTGCTATCTATGGCATTTCATTTTTAGAACGATTCAAGTAATGTCGTGAAATAGATGTATGCATGGAAGTTTGCTCATATGCTAAGATGGTGCAATGTTATTGTTGAAGGTTTGACTAAGTCAGATGGTTAATTTTAATTGTTTGGGAGAAGTGGTTTTTTTTTTTTTTTGTGGTTTCCTTATTTCCACTGGTGATGTTTTTTTCCATGAAAATTATTGTTCAGTTTTTATGTGTAAGATTTACTTCTTCGCTTCTATTTCGTTCTGACTATTTGTATGGATTTCTCTTGCCTTCTTACAATAAATTATTCTTACTTTTCAAAACAAAAAATTAAGGAAATTACATCCACCCCAAAGAAAAAGAAGTCATAAGGTTTTTAGGCTCAGTTTGGAAGTAGGAAAAATTTTAGGGAAAAGAAAATAGTTTCCTACATTTTATCTATGTTTGGTTAGTATAGGGAATTTAGGGGGGGGAATTAGGGGTAAAATGTTTGAATAAAATTTTCCCCCATTTTCCCCTAAAAATTGAGAGGAAAACAAGAGAAAGTCTGGGAAAATATTATCGGGGCTTAACTTAACTCTCAATCGTTTCCTTCTTTCTTCTGTGTTTCTCCGATGAAGCCAACGAAGGGAAGCAACACCCATCTTCCACCGAAATCCGGTCGCCTGAAACTTCCGCACCAAATTTCATGGGGATCCCATCAAATCCCTCCTCCAAGCACTTAAATCATTCAAGGGCAATTGGTTGAGAATTTCTTCTCAAGTGAAATGGTAATTTTTAGATTCTTGAAATTAACGATCCAACTTTGGGTTTGTGTGGCTTTCTTGCCTTCATATATATAATATAATAGCTTCATATAAAGAAAAATTAAAACCAAATTAACACAACATATCTGGCCAAAAAAAAAATTAACACAACATGCACTATATGATTAGACGGAAACAAACTAGAAATCTTACAATACTATACAATATATGGAGTATATATTTCTTACAATATATATATATTATACTCACGCTCCTCTCTCCCCTTCTCCCTCTCTCCTTCTCCCTCTCTAGTTCTTGTTGGTGTTTCGACTACTCCTCCTCCTCCTTGGTTGTCACGCCAAGGGGGAGGAGGAGGATTTGATTTTCGTTTTCAATAAGGGATTCAGATCTACAGATCTGGCCAGTTTTATTTGAGTTTTTTTTTAGTCGGTTTGAGTCAGTTTGTTTTTTAGTCAGTTTCGAGTCTAGTCTTAGTTCTTTTTGAATCTGAGTTATTCAGTCTGAATTTTATGATAGTTTTAAACATGATCAACCTCTTATTTATTCAGATCTGTGGTAAAATCGTTGTAATCCTTTTCTTTTGGGTGCCAAGGAAGAGATCTGTTCATCGAATTAATCACTTGATCATCGTTGATCAAAGCTTTTTGTTTGGAAGAACAAGCGACAACGAGGGAGTGATGGGCGTGATAGCGAGACATCAACATGATTCACGACAGGTGTTTTGGATTTTCAAGGAAGATCCAGTTTTTCCGGTGCAAAAAGTAATCGATTACGTAGTTTTACTGAGATTTGATGTAATGAAGGATGATATTCCTAAAATTATTGTAAAATCAGTTATATGAATGAAAATTATCTATTTTTCAAAAATAAAAATATATTATACTCACAAAAACAATCTAAAAAAAATCTTACAAGCTCACTCACAAAAAAAAAATCTTACAAGCTACAATATCATACTTCTGCCACTGCCATATTTCTTCGTCGTCGTACTTTTTCGCTTTCTTCATGGCAAGGCCCACTTGTCACGTCTCTGTCGAGAGTCGAGACAATAGAGCTCTGAAATGATCAATTATATATCATTATTATTTATTATTATTTTATTTTATTTTTTATTTTTTATTATAATAGTTAGCCCTCATTATGCTCTTTACTGTTTAAAGAGGTGTGCTGACAAATGGGATTAATTCATTGGCTGGCCAAATTCTTTTTCTAATCTTTTTGTTTTGTTGGGTTCTTAGATTGAATGGGCTTTGTTCTGAAAAAAACAAGTTTGAATGGGCTTTGAGGCTCTTTTTGTTGGGCTATTTTAGTTTTGTCTTTTGTTAGGTTGTCGATTTGTGAGTTGGTGTGGTGTAGTAGTGAGTGAGTGGAGTATAAGGTGGTGTCTTGAGTAGCTAGTCCGTGAAGTTAAGGTGAAGTGAGCTACTTGTATGAGTGAAAGAGTGGAGTGAGAGCTACTTGTAGCAGTGTGAGTTGTCTTGTACTATAATAACAAATTAAGTCAGTATAGAAAAGCTAGAGTCTTAGTTGTGAGTGTCCAGCAAGTTTAGCAAAGTGAGCAAGCTCACTTGTAGTATTTTCTCTTTGTAATAATAATAAAATTAAGTTGTCTTTTTCGACAAGTTTCAGTGTCTAATTGGTCGACAATGAATTTCATACTACCACTCAGTCTACAAGTGAAATAAAACCAAACAAATATACCAAAAAAAAATTATACATTGACTGATTGACATACTAAAAGTTAAATACAGGGCAATGTGCACTGCAGAATTCTAAACAGGTTCGAAAAAGACAAAGGCTTAACCACAATCCTAACAATATAACAACTTTTGGATCATGAGCAAACACACGAATCAGTGAACAATATCCTATAACTAATATGGTTCCTTCCACCATATCATTGTAAAAAAAGATGAATAACAAACACACCAGACCTAAATTTGCTACGAAAACAACGGCACCTGAGGTGCACAAGAACAACCAGCATCCTAGAATTGCTATGCTAAATTTCGACACACCACGATTAGTACACATGAATGTCATTAAATTGAAAAGCACCCCCCAAGATATATAGGTTATGAAATAATATGCGTCGTCATGTGAAGGTGGTATTGAATTAAGAAAGCAGATGGCAAACATTGCAAGGAGTACTTGTAGAGCAGTTCTGAAACCACGGGGAAAAGGTTCAAGGAGGGCCAATGTTAGGAAGTATGAAGCTACGAAGAAAGCAGAATTTAGAATATAGAAGATAAGAAAATCGTTTGGACTCAAGTTTATTTCCCCATTATTGAAGCCACCAGGCGGGTTAAGGTTGGCTTGAAAGGTAGCTGTTAGAAGCAATGCTAAAATTACAAGTAAAGCATTGCAGTCGTCACTTGATAAACTGTCCATATCCTGGAAAACTATTGCTGATGCCTTTCCTGTATACTTGACAATTGCTTTCTCCAATACATATTTGTATTTTGAAACTCCTGGGATAAAGCAACCTCGAAGGATCTTAATGCTCTCCACGTGATTAAAATCTTCTGCAACTTTCAACGCCGTTGAACCATCTTTATCGGTCTCATGCTTATCAGCCTTGCATCTTAATAGCAGCTTCAGCATCTGCTTTATTGAGATTTAAAGATATGTAAGAGCTACAACTTAGCTAGCTGATGGAAAATTAGAAAAGAAATGTACGTACAATCTAATTAAAAAAAGAATAATAATTCTCTTTTATGACCTTGTTAATTTGGTTTGGTATCTTGAAAATTTCAAAAGGAAAATTACGAGGAAATTAATGAGGTGAATTGAGGTTAGAGTATTCAAATTTATTGTTCTTTTGTCAGGCAACATATAAGCAGGAGAATAGAAAAGAAAAATGTTTTCTCAATCACCCTTTGTTTTGGATCGTACAGTGCGAAAGGAAAAAGTTAATCAAGAAAGGTGTTTAAAGTAATTGTTTACTAGACACCCAACAATATGGTGCCACTATTATACCACAAAAAAAGTTGTTTATCCAAAAATTAGAAAAGAAGAATTGAGGTAAAGAATTAGAAACAATTTGTGGTTCATATACTTTATACTTTCTAAACAAATTATTTTTTAAGTTAGAAAGTATTATTTTAAGAATATAATAATGGAGAAAATTTTTATTATATAATGTGTTCTTTTTCTGTTTTAATACACATTATTATATATCAGTTCTCAAAATTTGAACTATATGAATAGAAGTTACATAAATTAATTAGAGTGGATAAGTCGAACCTTGTGTTGATTATTGGCCGCAGCTATATGCAATGCAGTTTTGCCATCTTTGTCCTTTTGGTTCACCACTTGTTCACAATATTTACTCTTCCTCAGCTTTCCGGTTAGGACTTGGAGAACGTCAAATCTGTTGATTCTTACCGCAATGTGTAGAGCAGTTTGATTTTCAATTGTGACATCTCGGATAGATTCGGGAGAAGCCTCCAGAAATCTGCCCAAATCATCACAATTTTCTTCTTTAGGAATTAGGTAATGCAAAGGAGTCTCACCTTTCTTTCCTTTGACACGAGCAAGATCTTTATCAACGTCCAAGAGGCGAAATACCAGCTCGTTGTGCCCATTCTCAACCGCGAGATGAATAGGGCTCAACCCTTGTTGGTTTAACTTCCTAGCAAATGATGGTTTCAAGTTCATCATCTCCATTGCAAAATCGCTGCACCCTTTATGTGCAGCTATGTGTAATGGAGTGTCTGCAAACTCTACCTCATCGATTCGCCTCAAAAGATTCCCATCTCCTTCAATTAATCTATACAATTCCTCTACATTTCCTTCTTCAGCAGCTTTTCTCAAACTTTCATCCATGTTAATTAGGAAAACCTAGTTAATTATGACAACAGAAGGCAGAAATGGGTTCAAGCCACTCACTGTGAGTATTATTTTTTTTTTTTGATAAAGTATTTAATGTTATAAGAGTGAAGAGAGGTGTAGGAAATTATTCAGGACTATTATTAAACAGAAGAAAGTAGATATAAGGTCTCGCTAGATATACATCAATCTTCGGAAGCATATATATTATATTGGACTTCATTGGCCAACTATCATGGGAGATAGACTTTCAATTCTTAATTAGATTTGGCTTAGGATTTTTCTAGAGATTTTTTGATTGGTGGACAAGAATCCTAAAAGGAAAGGGATTCTTGGAGTCCAAGTTTGTGTTAGTATAAATAAGCAGTTTCTGTTTAGTTTTTTGTGTGTGAGAGAGAATCTGTCAGATTGAGAGAGAGAAAAAGCTGTGATAGTTTTTTATGTTGTTGTCAGAGAATCACCCATATTTGGTTGATTAGATTGAGAGTTTGCGAGAGAGATTGTTATGATTAGTGATTGTATTTGATTGATTTGATAGTGCAGATTTGTGGCATATGTCCACAAGAAAATTTGTTTTGTTGTTTTCCGCTTTAATTATTTGTTTGGTTAATTCCTGGGATATCCGAAGTTACAACAAGTGGTATCAGAGCTTGGTTGATTGAAGATGGCAGGCACCTGTAGCGGATCAGTTTTGAAGTTTGAGATTGAGCCGTTCAATGGAACGAACAGTTTTCAGATGTGGCAAAGTACAATAACGGATGTGTTAGTACAACAAGGATTGGGAGATGCGCTTGAAATTGATAAGCCGACAGCGATGAATGACAGTAAGTGGAAAGATATTCAACGAAAAGCAGTAAGTACAATTCGTTTGAATCTTGCTACTGAAATTAAGTATGATGTGTTAGATGTGAAAACCCTAAAGGAGTTGATGGATAAGTTGGAGTCGATTTATATGTCAAAATCGATTACTAACATGTTGTGTTTGAAGAGAGAATTATTTGGATTGAAGATGAAGGTAGGAACAAGTTTAAGGGCACACTTAAATGAGTTCAATAGATTGGTTACTCAGCTGGCAAGTGTGGATGAAGTCATGAAAGAGGTTGATAAAGCAGTTTTGTTGATTAATTCTCTTACCGACAGGTATGATCCTGTGACTAGAGCTTTGATGGTTGGTAGAAAAACCCTGAGTTTGCAAGATGTGACTTCTGCAATTTTTGAGTATGGTAGATTGAAAGAAACTGAAAAGAAAGATGAAGAGAATGGTGCTCTCACGGTGGAGCGTGGAAGAACTAATGGAAGAGATAAGAATGATGCAAGATCGAAGGGTAGATTCAATGAAAGAGGAAGATCAAGTTCGAGGCCAAGGGTAGATATGAGTAGCAAGGAGTGCTATTATTGTCATGAGATGGGGCACATAAAAAGCCTATTGCAAGAAGTTATTGGAAGATTTGGGGGATTTCATGAAATCTAAAGAGAAGAATAAGGTTTGTGTTAATCTGGCTGCTGTTGATACTAAGGAATATTCTGATGAAGATGTTGTTTTGATGGTGCAAGAAGAAAAAAAAAGATACTAGAGATATGTGGGTGTTTGATTCTGCTTGTTCTGAACATATTTGCACAAAAAGAGAATGGTTTTCGAAGCTTGAAAAGTGTGATAAGCCTGTCTATATGGCTAATAATGGTAAAGAAAAAATTGAAGGCATTGGTAGTGTGAAATTTCGTTTGCATGATGGAAGTGTCAGGATGCTTGGGAATGTAAGGTATGTTCCAAACTTTACAAGGAATTTGATTTCGTTTGGAAAGTTGGATAGCTTGGGTTATGGATATTCTTGTCGAGGTGGATACTTGAAAATCACCAAAGGTTCGATGATTGTGATGAAAAGAGTGAAGAATTCAAAGAACTTGTATGAGTTGATTGGAAGCATAATTTGAGGAGATGGATCGGTATCTTCACATCAAATTGAGAAGAAGGATGTGGATTTGCCAACAAAGAAGAAAGTTACTTTTGTGGATTTGGTTAAAGGGTGGAGCAATTAAGTTTTGATGGAGGAATTTGAGTCAAGGTGGAGATTGTTAGGATTTTTGCCTCAATTCCTAATTAGATTTGGTTTATGATTTTTCTAGAGATTTTTTGATTGGTGGACAAGAATTCTAATAGGAAAGGGATTCTTGGAGTCCAAGTTTGTGTTAATATAAATAAGCAGTTTCTGTTTAATTTTTTGTGTGTGAGAGAGAATCTGTCAGATTGAGAGAGAAAAAAAGCTGTGATAGCTTTTTATGTTGTTGTGAGAGAATCACCCATATTTGGTTGATTAGATTGAGAGTTTGCGAGAGAGATTGTTATGATTAGTGATTGTATTTGATTGATTTGATAGTGGAGATTTATGGCATAGGTCCACAAAAAAATTTGCTTTGTTGTTTTCTGCTTTAATTATTTGTTTAGTTAATTCCTGAGATATCCGAAGTTACAACACTTTTAGCTTTAGCCCGACAAAAATTCTCTACGGTGAAGCTAGTAACCAGCATAATTTGTACATATTCTCTGTCCAATATCCATTATATCTCTCTCCCCATCTACTATGCCTCTCTCCAATTATAAGTTTTGACTCAAGTTGAAGGTGAAAAAAAGTTAATTTTTAATAAATACACACTGATTTTGTAAAAGCAACAAATAAAATTTTTTCTAGCCTTTATTTAAAAGACAAGGAAATCTGTAAATTTCTTTGAATTCTAAAAACATTTTACTAACATTTCCCTTATAATTTGCACATATTATTTGTTCATCCGTATCTTTCTCCATCTACTATATATATGTCTCTTCAATCATAATTTTTGACTCAAAAGGTTCAAGATAGAAAAAAAAATGTATTCTCAATTCCAAATTGAATGTACCCTTTGAAAAATGATACAGAGTTTATGGAAAATTGATATTTTGGTAGGTGTTTTACATTTTACCTTAAAAGTGATATAAATTTGTGGCTAGTCCCATGAAAAATTATTGTTTAAATGAATGGTAAAGTTGTTAAAGTGTTTGCCATTTTAAAAAATTAGATATTATTTTAAGACAAATTAAAGTGTTTGCCATTTTAAAAAATTAGATATTATTTTAAGATAAATTATATAGTACACCGTGAGTAGAGTTTAGCAGATTACACAAACGGGTTCTGAAGGGTGACATGTGTCCCTTAGAGACTAGATTGAAATATTTAAAACTTAATTAATTAAAAAAAATGGACATGTGTCAACTCCACGACCCGCTTGTGGAGTCCAAAATTTACACCACCGATGTATCATATAATCACCCTTATTTTAAATCATCTCAAAATAATAATAAGATTTACATTCAAAATGGAACAGAATGACTAATTGTGGAAAATTTTAATAAACTCATATTGGTTTTGCAAGAGCAGTAGATGAAAAAGGGACAAAATAATAATTTTAGAAACAAACAGATAAAAAGGGGGAGATGGAGTAACTTATAACAGTGGAATTTGTATTTCATTTTTTCTTTTTAAAGGTTTAGGAACAGAGGAAGTTTACCTAATGTTTTCCACGCGTTTACAAATATATACACAAAAAAGTAAGAAGCCGTGCTCAATCTTTCATCCATGTCTTGGTCTTTTGGGGTGGAATGTCCTGTTTCTCACCCCTGTTTTCGGTTTCTCTCTTCCTTTTGTTTGCTTAATTCAATGAAATATTCTCTTGCTTTCAAAAAGAAATCTTTCATCCATATGTATGGAGTACGAAATGACAATATAGAGGTGAAAAATTAAATGTGTTCAACTAACGCACAGGATCTATTAAAAGAGAAATGGCAGAATTCAAATTTCAAAAACCAAAAGTACTACTCAACTACAATTGTACGTACTATATATTATTATTGTACTACATTGCAATAATCCAGCATCCCCTCAACTACAACATGCCAAAATCAAAACGCTGGATGGCACTTCCAGCAGCGAAATTTAAGTACAAATAATCAATTAATTAAACTAAATACTGCCGTTCATGATGGCTACTCTCTATCAGTATCTAGATTTTTCCTCTAGCCTTGAAATTTACTGATACGAGGGAGTAAATTTCAAACTTCATGATGGCAAGCCTATAGGCTAGATGTGAACTAGTTGAAAACCAAAATTGACTTGCCGGATTGCCTTGCTAAAGTGTCAAATGTAATGTAATAAATGATTGTAAATGGACGTTTAGGATATGTATTTACTACAAGTCGATTTATAAACGGACATACTTACTATATATAAGGAGCAAGCTCCAAGCATTGTGTGTGAGTTGTGAGTTATAGTGTGGTATAATAGCAAGTGAATGGAGTAAGGTCTTTAACCAAAAAACAAAAATGGAGTAAGGTGGTGTCTTAAGTAGCTAGTCCGTGAAGTTGTGAAATGAGCAAGCAAAACTTTGTACGAGTGTGAAAGAGTGGAGTTAGCTACTTGCAGCAACGTGAGTAGTCTTTTTCTTCTGGCCAAAATTAAGCAACGTGGATGCCAAAAAATCTTTTTTTTTTTTTGAAGAAACGTGAGTATATAGAAAAGTTAGAGTCTTAAGCCTGGTTTGGCATTGCGTTTGGAGATAAAAAAAAAAAGTTGTTTTTGACCCTAAACACAATACCAAATCAATCTTGGTTTGTGTCAAAAGCTGATTTTGAACGCAAAAGCCAAATCAACTTGAGAAACTAATCCTTAGATGCTTTTGCGTTTCAAAAATGCTTTTAGCCATTAAATAACTAAAATCCCCTAATTATTTTTCTCTTTCCTTTTTGATAAGCATATCCTTTCTAGACATTTTATCCTTTTATCACATTTTTTCACAGTAATACCAAACATTATTTACATTTTTTTCACCGCAATTTTAAAAAACACTTTTCAAAAACATTTATTGCAAACCAAGTTTTTTCAAAAGGCAACCTCAATACCAAACTAGGCCTTAGTTGTGAGTGTCCAGCAAGTTTAGCGAAGTGAGCAAACTCACTTGTAGTATTTTGTCTTTGTAATAATAAAAATTAAGTTGTGTTTAAACCTCAATTTACAATTGAGGGTAAATTGGTCTTCACATGAATAATATCAAGATGAGTGGTCAAGATTTGATCTCAAATCCTGAAGAAACTTAGTTTCTGCACCACTCTGATTCTGATAGAATTAGGGAAATCTTGTAAATAATTAATAAGGGCTGAGATTATTAATTAAATATTAAATAATAATTATTTTTCAGAATAATTATTATTAATTTTCCCTTGAATGCCAACCCTGACCAAGGAAAGTGGCATGATAGGTCATGATGAGGCAGTCTACTTTAATACTGCTGTCATCTAGGAAGACAAGCAGTAAATAGGGAAGTTGTATGTCATCATACCATAGGATGGGAAACATCTTATGGACTTACATAACAAAGCCAAGTCGTCTCCTATGATGAGGAGAGATCGCCTTGCTCTCAGGAAGCTGCCTCCTTATTCCCTTCAACTAAGGAGTCAGCAAGTCAATGTTTATCAGCAAGCAGTTTACCATACTCACGTAAGCGAGGCGTGAAGTTTTAATTTACACATCCCTCATACGTGATCACTCTAACATAGTGATGAAGCTGCCCAGCTAGTTACTCCCTCCCGGGAGGCAAATTTGCATTTTGTTCAATTAAAGACAAAATAGCGAAATTGGAGAAATTAGTCTAGCTAGGGAGTGCGGCTCCAACAAGGAAGCATACCATGATGATCCTTGAGTCATATAGATCATCTTGGTAAAATTTCATCTCAATCGGACTTAAGATGAAAAACTTATTCACAATTTTCAATTAAGGACGGTTTGGGGGTGTGAAACCAATTTCACCATGAAGGAGAGCTCAATTTCGACCAAGATTTTTCCCATAATCTTAGGATGATATTTGAACCCTACTGGGAGATTAAGAAAATTTCATAGGTAAGTCATTGTAATTTTATGGTGTAGTTAATTATCAAAATTTCATTGGAGGTTATCAAAATTTAATAGTGTTCCTATCAAAAATTCATAGGAGGTTAACAAAATTTTGTGAGGAGGTTATAAAATGTTTATATGGATGTTATCAAAATTTTATAAGATGGTTATCAAAATTTTGTGAGGTGGTTTTCAAAATTTCATAAGGTTATCAAAATTTTATAGGGAGATTTATAAAAATTTCATAGTGAGGTATCACAATTTCATGGTATGGTTATCAAAATTTCATAATGTGATTACCAATATTTCATTAGGTGATTAAAATTTTATAGGAAAGTTAACAAAATTTCATATAGAGGTTCTCGAAATTCTATAGTATCGTCATAAAAACTTTATAGTGTATTTATCAAAATTTTATATGGAGGTTATAAAAATTTTATAGTGATATAAAATGATATAATGTAGCTAGTCCTATAAAAAATTACTAATGTTTAAGTCAAAACTAAGGTTGTAAAACTATTTGCCATTTGTGAAAAGTAGACAGTATTTTAACATCAAAAAATAATAAGATGGACATTCAATATTGAACGGAATTCCTCTGAATAATAGTGGCATTAAGGATGCAATAATGATAAAATCCTGGCGTTTTACATGCCACTTAGACTTCAATTATTACTTTTTAATTAAATAAAATATTTTTGAAAGTATATAAATATTTCCTGCGTTTTTAACGCTCCAATTTAACGCCACTAAAACTTTAGCACAAATCATGAAAAGTTAGCTGGGAAATTTTAATTTTTTGGCGTTTTATGCGCCACATTTATGCGCCACAGTACGTTGGAGATAAAAATTTTCAACAAAAATATAATCAGATAGTGGCACTACCCAACGAAACGTCCCAATAGATCATTATCTTGTGGCATTATCTTGGAAACGGCACTAAATTTGTGCCACTAATTCACACTTTTCTTGTAGTGGAATGAGTAATTATGGATAAATTTTCACCCATTGCAATAATCCAGCATCCCCTCAACTACAACATGCCAAAATCAAAAGGCTGGATGGCACTTCCAGCAGCAAAATTTAACTACAAATAATCAATTAATTAAATTATATAATGCCCTTCATGATGGCTAGTCTCTATCATTGTCTAGATTTTTCCTCTAGCCTTGATATTTTACTGATAGGATGGAGTAAATTTCAAACTTCATGATGGCAAGCGTATAGGCTATATAAAATGTCAAAATTGAAAACCAAAATTGACTTTGCCAGATTGCCTTGCTATATAAAATGTCAAATGTAATAATTGATTGTAAATGGATTTTTAGGAAATGTTTTTACTACAAGTCTACTCCTTGATTTTTATTATAAGTCATGGATAACTAACATCTTCAACCGAAAAAATAGTTAAAAATTAATTAGTTTGTAAATTATATGCATATTTTAGTCTACTTTCTCATAACACTATTAATTAAATATTTATTTATAGTCACATATTCATTCTTTTTTTTAATTAAAGAATGGTAGATTTGAAAAATAGGTAATAATACTTTCTTGGTAGTGTAAGATGACAAATAAAAAGAAATAAGGGATGATGACCTATAAATAGGAACAGAGGGAGTACTATATAAGGAGCAAGCTCCAAGCATTGTGTGTGAGTTGTGAGTTATAGTGTGGTATAGTAATAAGTGAATGGAGTAAAGTGGTGTCTTAAGTAGTAGCTAGTCCGTGAAGTTGTGAAATGAGCAACCAAACTTTGTATTGTATGAGTGTGAAAGAGTGGAGTTAGCTATACTTTTTTTTGGTGAAAACAAGACAGATTAACAACTAGCTATTATAGAAGTCTCGAGGATATGAAACCCCCCTTGCATCAGCCACCAATAAGGACTTCACATCGTTTGGTGGCTCATATAAGATCTCCAACTCGTCATCCATATCACAGGTATTTTTGGCCAAAAGATCAGTGCAAAAATTGCCTTCGCGAAGGGTATGTTGAAGAGAGCAATGCCAGTCTCGTTGCAACAAGAGACGAATATCCATTATTAAACTCCTAAGTGGATGGAAATCCACATCTCCTAATCTTATCAAAACAATAGCAGCAAGAGCATCTGTTTCACAAACCAAGTTTTTATAACCACACGCCCAAGCTATTTGCAAACCTTTACGAATCGCCTGCAATTCAGCTTCCATATTAGAACAAACACCCAAATGCAGAAGAAACTCAATCAACCAGGTCCCTGCACTTGTACGTATTAAACCACCAACACCTGCTACTCCCGGATTTCCTTTCGCCGCTCCATCCGTATTAAGTTTAACAACACTATCCTCAGGAGGATTCCAATGTATACTAACCATAGGTTTCGATATCTTGCTACCTTTATCACAAGCCTGCATGACCTCCATAGCAATTTGCATCATGTTAGCAGCTACTGAATCCACTCCTAAATCAATTTCCTCATCCTTCATAACAATATTACAACGTCGGGTCCAAATCCTCCATAGAGTGACACCAAAAACAATCCGCCATTCAACCTCTCCATACATAGTTTTAGATTGTAAATTATCATCAACCCATTTCAACCCATTCAACTTTTCCATGCATACTTGTAGCCAAGCCAACAAATATAGTTTAGGTTTGTTTTTTTCGACAAGTTTAACTGTCAAATTGGTCGAAAATGAATTTCATACTACCACTCAGTCTACAAGTGAAATAAACCCAAATAAATATACCAAAAAAAAATTTATACATTGACAGGTTGACGTACTAAAAATTAAATACAGGGCAATGTGCATTGCAGAATTCCAAACAGGTTCGAAATAGCAAAGGCTTGACCACAATCCTAACATTAAAATAACATCTCGTAAAAGATCAATAAATTGCAGACCAATCCATGAAAAATATCCTATAACTAATATGGTTCCTTCCACCATATCATTGTAAAAAAAATGAATATCAAACACACCAGACCTAAATTTGCTTCGAAAACGGCTAAATCCGACTGTGGTATTGAATTAAGAAAGCGGATGGCAAACATTGGAAGGAGTACTTGTAGAGCAGTTCTGAAACCACGGGGAAAAGGTTCAAGGAGGGCCAATGTTAGGAAGTATGAAGCTACGAAGACAGCAGAATTTAGAACATAGAAGATAAGAAACTTGTCTGGACCCAAGGTGGTTTGCCCCTTATCAAAGCCACCAGGTGGGTAAGTTCATCAAGCTCGCAGATGTGTCGATGGTGAGAAGCACTTTGATTGCAGCCTAGGTTAAATTAATGATGTAGCTATGATCCCTCTAATCTCTTGTGGAACATGGAAAAAGAACAAATTCTCTAGCAAATTATAAGTTGATGATGGCTTCATTGATGATCAGAGCTTGGAAGATTCCGGTTATATGGGTTCTTCCGGTGATGAAGTGAATTTGAATGATGGCGGTTCGTGCTCCGGTGAACACCAGAGGCATTGGAAAACAATGAATTAATTAATGGCACTACAACAATAGCAGAGAAGTTGGTAAATGAAGTTGCAATAAATGAGGTTTCAGAGGAAGTGGTGTTAGAGACGGTT
Source organism: Corchorus capsularis (assembly GCA_001974805.1). Classification (NCBI taxonomy): domain Eukaryota; kingdom Viridiplantae; phylum Streptophyta; class Magnoliopsida; order Malvales; family Malvaceae; genus Corchorus; species Corchorus capsularis. The sequence goes on along the minus strand of AWWV01014077.1, from coordinate 11,497 downwards.
AGCAGAGGAGAAGTTGTGGATTCTATCAACAATAAAATGAATGTTGCTTTGAAGGAGGAATTCATGTGTGGCGGCGGATTCATTGCAAATGTCTTGGAAGTTTCACAGGATGAGCGTATAAATAGAGATCAGGAAAGGGATTTAAATTTTGAATTAGGGCATGATCATGCTTTAGTGGGCTTGACTCAAGAAAATGCTAATTCGGGCTCAAAAGAATTAGTGTGTATTGGGTCACATGATGTTTGTTTGGATGGGCCTATTAACAATTTGGAAAATCAGCCTTTTATGAAAGGGAAAAATCAGGATTTATTGACGCAAATTTTTGAAGAGGGGGAGGCAACGTAGCCAACTACATTAGGAACATTTATCTCTGATCCGATTATCAAGGATGTGATTATTGATAAGGGGAAGGGCACTAGGAAATTCAGAAACTTGGAGAATATTGTGGAGGAGATAGAGGAAGATTGATTCAGTAAATTATTAGAGAAAAATAAGAAACGCAACAAGAAAGTAGAGAAGAAAAAGCTCAAGAAATCCAAGTCCAAGAAGCCAATGCAACAATTGGGGGAAGCAAGTAGCCATTCACTCTCTGATGGTGACTTTGAAAATAGAAACCTTGTTTTGATGAAGGAAGCTAAAGCTTCATTGGAGGTAGGAAAGTTGTTAGGAATTTCCTTTTATTGTGATTATAGCTTGATTTTGGAGAAATTTATATTTATGGAAAAGGAGGAGATTGTGCTACTTAAAAAAGACTCTTTGAAAGTTTGGAATTTTCTATTCAAACGAAGACATGAAGAATTCTTGAGATATGTATGTTGAAGCAGAAGGTCTTTTCGAGGAAAGCTATATTTTCAATTGCAAGGTTCAAATGCTTTGGTGCGGCTGGTAGTTTTATTGATTTTTGAAGTAGGTTGCAGAGTTTTGGATGTTATGGGGAAAGTTTGAATTCAAAGCATTGTTTCTGAGGCAATTTAGTTGGTGGGAGGACTTTTTTTTATTTGAATTGTATTGATGGTTTTGGGATCTTGTTGGTTACGAATGTGAATGAATTGAGGAGGAATCCTTTTTATAGGGGTTTAGTAGGCTTGTGGATGCAGTTCAGTTCGTTTTGAGGAGGACTCTTGTGATTTATTGGCATGGAAACACTGCTCAAAAGGGTGAGATTTATGATTAAGTTATAGAAGTTGTGTGGCAACTGGTTCTGAAAGAGAAGGAAAATTAAGATTCCATGAAAGCAGAGGGGATTGAGTTTTGCTGCTGTTTTTTTATTTTTAGCCAATGTCGTTTTGTGTTAATTGTTTGGTTTTGCCTTTTTTTTTTGGTGCTGGTATGCTTTGTTTGTCTTGAGTTTGTTTCCTTGTTTGTAATTTGCACCTTGTTGTGCTTTTCCAATTATGAATAACATACCATTACCTTTCAAAAAAATAAAATAAAATAAAATAAAGAATAATAATTCTCTTTTACGACCTTGTTAATTTGGTTGGTATCTTGAAAATTTCAAGGAATTATTAAGGAAAATTAGAAGGAAATTAATGAGGTCAATTGAGGTTAGAGTATTCAAATTCATTGTTCGTTTGTCGGCAACATATATCCAGGAGAATAGAAAAGAAAAATGTTTTCTCAATCACCCTTTGTTTTGGATCGTACAGTGTGAAAGGAAAAAGTTAATTAAGAAAGGAATAAAGAAAGGGTTTATGATGCCACTATTATACCAAAAAAAAAGTTGTTTATCAAAAAATTAGAAAATAATTTTTATGTTGGTAATCTGAATTGGAAGACTTCCTTGGGAACGCTATCGAAGAATATTTCAGAGTACGGGGTGGTCGTCGATGCCTTCATACCGACAAGGCGAGGAAGAAAGATACTGAGTTCAAAATTTGCCTTAGTTAGATATAAGAAGATCGAAGAAGCAACAAAGCGATTTCGGAGGGGTATGGATCATTATCGTTGGGTAGAGTATCACTGTCAAAAAAGTTTTTGCACATAAGAAAAGTGAAGAGAACCATGTTTTCAAAAATGATGGCTCGATGGACGATAGGATTCGTTCTATCTTTGCAAATATTGATGGTAGGCAATACAGGGAGGTTGTAACAACATTGGTGCCAGAGAAAAGGCATGGTTCTATGACAGAGCAGGTAATTGATTCTTCATCTAATAAGGTTAAGGACGAGGACGAAGATGTTCACCTCAGTGTTCAGATTCCGCAAAAGGACATGGAGTGGCTGGATCGGAGTGCTGTAGGTAAACTAAAAATATAGTTTTCTATAGAGTGATCCAAGACAGACTTGCACATTAGGGGATTTGTGTTAATGTTTCTCATTTGAGTAATATTAGTGTTCTTTTGACCTTTGTGTCTATGGAGGAGATGAATACATTGTTGGAAGACTACTCAAACATGTTCTCGACTTGGTTCGAGGAAGTTACGCCTTAAACTGTTGCTAAAGCTGAGAGGGTCTCGCATATGTGGTTAAAGTTGGAAGATATTCCTCTGATTTTATGGCATGATAAATTTTTTTTTTGCAGAAATCAGTGATTTGTGAGGAAGATTGATCTTTATTTCGGAGGTTACGAAACGTAAAACGAATTTTGAAGCTGCGTGGTTAAAGCTTGAAGTTGGCCAAAAAAAATTGCATCCCTAAGTTGTTTGAAGGTACTTGAAATGGTGTGAGTTTTAAGATTTCCGTGTCCATTGTTAATAAAGATTGTGTGCCAATATTATTGCCAGAATTCTCATCGGACTCTACCACGGTGGAGGAAGCTTTAGAGTCACCAGTTTTTGTTATGGAGAAAGTCAATGATGTAGTTGAGGTGGGTAGTCAGACAGGTACAGGGGACATTTTTAATGACCCCGTTGCTTTAGAGGCACAATTTGATGGAAACGATGAGAAAAACGGTCTTGACTCAGAAGACGAATTAGAGAGTTATGAACAAGGGCATGCAGGTGGTGTTCAAAATAAGACTATTATGGAGGGACAACTGACAACTTCAACCTTTAATGACGAGGAAGAAATTGTTCCTGAAACTTTTTTAGATGCTGATTTGGTGGTGAATAATTTGAATTCAATTGGGAGTGATGTTGCTAATGGAAATTTGGCTAATTATGATACCATTGATTCTAGTAAAGACGTGTGTGATGCAGAATCTAATGATGATATTCAGGGCTTAGATCAGAACTTTCATGCGAGTCCAATTGGTTCTAGCCATGCTGATAGTCAATGTATGAAGGTTAGAGAGAGGAAGATTAGAGTTTTGGAGGATATTGAGGAGGATATTAAGGAGGATTGGTTTAGTAAACTGCTGGAGAAAAATAAGAAACGTAGTAAGAAGGTGAGTAAGAAGCTGAAGTTACAGAGAGCAAAGTCACAGAAATCAAAGCAGCAAATAGGAGAAGTTGTCAAGGATTGTCTTTCAGATGGTGATGTACGAAATAGGAATTGTATCTTGATGCAGGAAGCTCAAGCAACTTTGGTTTTGGGAAAATGCTGGCCATCTATTTTGATTGTGATGATAGTGTGATCTTAGAAAAATTTAAGGCTATGGAGCAAGAGAGTTAGTGTCTCTGATTCATTTTCTTTGATGAGTTTTTAGCGAAGGAGTTCATGTAGTTGGTCTTTTCATTGTTATATGTGTTTCTTCCCTGCTGGATTTATGTTGTTGCGCTTGGTTTGATTGGGATTTGATCTGTTGGTTTTAAGTCTTAGGTGTTGAAAGTTTTGGTTGGATTAGTGCATGACTGACTGGCAAACTAGAGGTAGCCGCTTTGCGAATTGGATCATTGTCTTCATTCGTTTGTGCTTTTTCTTGTGTGTTTGTTTTCATTTTTGTGTAATCGTTTGGGGTTTTGTGTTTGGTAGTTTGGACTTCTTTTACTGCTCTTTGTTCTGTACTCTTTTTTACAGAGGACTACTTGATTAATAAACCCTTGCTTTTAAAAGAAAAAAAATAGAAAAGAAGAATTAAGGTAAAGAAGAAACAATTTGTGGTTCATATACTTTATATTTCTAAACAAATTATTTTTTAAGTTGACAGTATTATTTTAAGAATATAATAATGGAGTAAGATTTTATCATATAATGTGTTCTTTTGCTGTTTTAATACACATCGATGTGTATATGATATGATATCATATATCAGTTCTCAAAATTTGAACTATGAATAGAAGTTACATAAATTAATTAGAGTAGATAAGTCGAACCTTGTGTTGATTATTGGCTGCAGCTATATGCAATGCAGTTTTGCCATCTTTGTCCTTTTGGTTCACCACTTGTTCACAATATTTACTCTCCTCAGCTTTCCGGTTAGGACTTGGAGAACATCAAATCTGTTAATTCTTACCGCAATGTGTAGAGCAGTTTGATTTTCAATTGTGACATCTCGGATAGATTCGGGAGAAGCCTCTAGAAATCTGCCCAAATCATCACAATTTTCTTCTTTAGGAATTAGGTAATGCAAAGGAGTCTCACCTTTCTTTCCTTTGACACGAGCAAGATCTTTATCAACGTCCAAGAGGCGAAGTACCAGCTCGTTGTGCCCATTCTCAACCGCGAGATGAATGGGGCTCAACACTTGTTGGTTTAACTTCCTAGCAAATGATGGTTTCAAGTTCATCATCTCCATTGCAAAATCGCTGCACCCTTTACGTGCAGCTATGTGTAATGGAGTGTCCGCAAACTCTACCTCATCGATTCGCCTCAAAAGATTCCCATCTCCTTCAATTAATCTATACAATTCCTCTACATTTCCTTCTTCAGCAGCTCTTCGCAAACTTCCATCCATGTTAGAAGACCTAATTATGACAATAGAATGCAGAAATGGGTTCAAGCCACTCACTATGAGTATTATTAATGTTAAAAGGGTGAAGAGAGGGTGTTGGAAATCAGGACTATTATTAAACAGAGAAGAAAGTAGATATAAAGTCTCGCTAGATATATACATTAATCTTCGGAAGCAAATATATTATGTAGGACTTTATTGGCCAACTATCATGGGAGATAGATTTTCTAGTAAGATTCTCTACAGCGAGGGTCTTTTAGCTTTAGTCCGACAAAGATTGGCAACCAGCATAATTTGCACATATTCTCTGTCCATCCATTATATCTCTCTCTCCCCTCTCCCCTCTCCCCATCTACCAATTATAAGTTTTGACTCAAGTTGAAGGTGAAAAAAAGTTAATTGTTAAAATTTTTAATAAATACACACTGATTTTGTAAAAGCAACAGGCAATTTTTTTTTCTAGCCTTTATTTCCAAGACATGGATGACTATTCTTGATAGGTTTTATTTAGAAGACATAGATGGTTATTTTTCCTATTAAGAATAGATTAATTAGCTGGTATTTTCAAGTTGATTCAGCTGATTGTGTTCTTTGTGGTTCATGCCCTGAGTCAAGAGATCATCTTTTTCTCTCTTGTGATTATTCCAGGTTGCTATGAAAATGTATTTCACTATACTATATCTGGTGCGAGAGGAATGCCGGAATCTTTCAAGGAAAAATGCAAACTGTTGATCAGGTCTTTTCTAATATTCGTAATGTCATTAGATATAGGCTTAATGGTTTTTGTAATGTTGCTAAAGACCCTATTAATTAGTTCCTTTATAATAGTTTGAGTCTCAATTTGAACTGGTAGTTGCTTTGCAACTTTATCTTTGTAACTGCCAGCTGGATGAATACATATTTACCCATTAAAAAGGGGGAGGGGCGATGGAGTAACTTATTAAAAATAAAGTTTAGAAACAGAGGAAATTATTCCATTTTCAATATCAGAGTAAGATCACGCGTATATCAACTCTTTTGAAGATTTACGAAATCATAGAACTTTTCAATCTCACAAATCACCTACTGATAGAGGCGTGTGGAGACTCTAACTTTTGTTTCAAATTTCATATTCCGTTGGCCAATATACCGGGCAAAAGTAAGACAAAGCATGCAAAACGTGTCTCCTTTTAGATTCTTCGTTTATTGAAGAACTTGCTTAGGCTATGCTGAAATGAAGCTACCTTTAGCCTAGCTATAGCAAGTTCTCGAATATATAAAGAATAAAAAAAGAGACGTGTTTTATGTTATGTAAAAACAGAGATATGTTTGATATGGAAGAATTTATGCAAAACATATCTTTTTTATATTCTTTAACTATTGGAGAACTTGCTAAAGCTAGGCTAAAAGATAGTTTGATGGCCCAATAGTGGAGGTAATTTTTTTTTTTTTTATCCATCCGGTATCCAGGGCTTTACCCTGATTAATCCGGATCCGACCCGCGTCGCGCACCTGGTTATGGTGGGTTAGGTATTGATCGTGGCAAAAGTTGGGTGAATAAAGGAGGTTCGCTAGCTGTACATTTTGAGAGGTCATTAAATGTGCAACGTCCTATTAGTTTGAATCGAACCGTGGTTATCTCTATTTCAGAGATGCTGATCTTGAAGTACTTCTATGAACTAGTACTTGGCCACGGAGGATTAAAATTTGGTGGAAACTGATTTTCAGTTATGTGTAATATAATATTTTTTTTAATTGTGAAAAGAATAATTTTTTCCAAATTCCTAAAAATTATTGGGAATAAACTTATCAATTTTTCGTTATCAATTTTTCGTTATAAGTAAATTGTGTTAATCATTTTATCAATAATATAAGTTATCAAATTTACATTAATTAATTATTGAAATATTTATTATCAAAAACTATACTTGTAGATACTAAAAAAGCTATATAGTTATGAAAAATGCTTTACACTAACAAATCCAATAACATTTAATGATAAGTAATTTTGATAACAATTTAATCAATAAGTGAGGTTATCAAATTTACAATACTTAGTTACTGAAAAAGCTGTAACGGTTATGTATCAACAAATTTAAAATCATTCATTATATCATTTGTCCAATTATTCCAAGATATGACATTTGAGAGTTGGTTTTAAAAAAACGCATTTGGAATGAGCATTTTCTTAAAAACAATGTTTTTTGTGGAAATGTAGAAAATTATGAAGTTGATGTTTTATTCTTTTTAAAAAACCTTTATTTGGTGAGCCTGGTATCCAATAAGCCCTACTTAGTTCGAGAGACGGCATTTGAGAGTTATATTTGTTCGCAAAACTATGAAGTTGAGGTTTTAGACTTATAAGAGAACTTTGTTTGGCGAGCTAATTTTCCAATTAAGTTCCATTGACTTCAATACATGACATTAGAAAACGCACAAAATTATGAAGTTGAGGTTTTAGGCTTTGAAGGAGGCTTTGTTTGGTAAGCCACTTTCCAATTAGCTCTACTAACTCCAAAACACGACATCTGAGGGTTGGTTAAACAAATAACACATTCGAAATGAACATTTTCTCAAGAACAACGTTCTATGCACAAACGTGCAAAATCGTTAAGTTCAAGATTTAAGTCTCAAAAAAAAAAAAATTTTGCAAGCCCATTTATGAGTTTACTCACTCCGAAACACAACATTTGAATTTAGTTTCGCAAATAATGTATTTGGAATGAGCATTTTCCTGAGAACAACGTTTTGCTCACAAACGTGCTAAATCGAGAAGTTGAGGTTTTAGACTTCTAAGAAAATTTTATTTGGCAAGTCCACTTTCCAGTAAACTCTATTAAAATTTAATGTAGGGAAACCTAATCTATACTAATTTTCAATATATTTCTCTCATTTTGGAAGTTGTTTTCATGCTCCAACATAGAAATATTGATAATCATATTGTGAAAATTTGATAACCTTATTATGAAATTTCGATAACCTTCCTGCGAAATTTTGATAACCACACTGTGAAATTTTGATAATCACACTGTGAAATTTTGATAAGCACACTATGACAATTTTGATGATCTTCTTATGAAATTTTGGTAATCACACTATAAAATTGGTAACCGCACTATGAAAATTTTGATAACCTCCTCATAAAATCTTGATAACCATACCATAAAATTTCAATAACCTCCCTATGAGAATGAAACTATGATATCCCCTCTATACAATTTGGATAACCTCTCCATAAAATTTTCATAACTTCTTTAAGAAAATTTGTTAACATCTCTACGAAATTTTGATAATCCCCCTCCCTATAAAATTTTGTTAACCTTCTTATGAAATTTTGATAAGCACACTATAAAATTTCGATAACCTTCATATGAAATTTTGTTAACCTCTCTAAGAAATTTTGATAACCTTTTGATGAAATTTTGGTAACTTCTGTATGAAATTTTGATAACTATACTATGAAGTTTTGATAACCTCCATATAAAATTTGGTAACCACACTATGAAATTTTGATAACCTTCCTAATGTAATTTTGGTTTGATTGTCAAATTGATTTTTATGTTATGTCAATTGCGTCATTACATCTTCCTTGTTGTTTATTACGGAAAATATGTGCATCAGATCATCTTCTAACGACTTTCCAACTTTGTTTCCTTCCACTTCATACCTTCCCATCCCGACTTTCTCCTTTGATCATCTTCAAAGCTTTGCTGGATAATTCCATCTTTGATATGTGTTCAAGCTTCAAATAATTGTAAATTTTATGCTTTCTAATTTTGGTTCTTGGCTTATTTACTTTCTAGTTTTACTTATACCCTTTAAAAAAAAACCTCAATATAATACTCTCATACATTTAATTATAAGATTTCTTAATAGAGGATGGATCAACTTAGACATATATATACCATGCATGTAGTTTTGAGTGGAACAAATATGAACCTTAAGGTTTAAATTTTGAAACAAAGTTTAGTTTCCGTCATCAAATCCTTAACAGTAATTAATTGTCAAAATTTAAACCCCAAAGATCAAAATTTACCAAAAAAAAAGTTATTCTTGCAGTATTACATACTTTTAATTAATGGTATTATATTATTCATATTTGAAAGATATAAAATATAGAATAACTTTATTTTACAGTTCTAGTGGGGAGGATTTTCTTCCACCCTTTCCAAATTATTTTCAGACTTTGATTGGGCTTTTTATTGCTCATCTTTCACCATTAAGTTCCAAACATGTTTTTGGTAAATTAAACTTTTTTTCTAAAGGTGCGACAAATTAATTCTATCCGTTGATCTTAAAAATTAATATTCATGTGTGACTATATCATAATGCGGTGGTGAGTCTTTTCTTAGGATTTTTGCGCTTATTTTGTTGGATTACAAAGAAATCAATGGAAAGTAAGTATGTCAAAAAGGATTTCAGCTTTTACTCAACTTCTGTATTAGCTATATCAACTTCCAGCTACGTTGTTGTTTTTTTTTTTTAATGAAAGCTATGTACTACGGAGTATTAATCAGTAATTAAACTTTGCGATTAAATGCGGTTTTTAAGACTATATGAAGAAAAGAATAAAGTCCTTAAAAATAGAAGAATAAATTAAATTAAACCTACTATTAATTTTATATACAAGACCCTCATTGAATGCCACTTGACATTTGGTTTCTTTGACAAATGTAAATAGTTAATTTTCTAATGTTTTGTTTATTATATTTGTAGTCATTTAGTTTGGAAAAATTAAAAGACATTCATCCCCTTTCCTATATAAAATAAATTATCAAATAATTATAAATTAGTTATAAATTTGTTATGAATATACATATATGTTGTGTATGTCCATGAATCTAATTAAAGCATGGATAAGATTGATGACTTGGTTCATTCATACACATATACCTATGTGCTAAGTTCATTCCCTTATATTTATGGTGATGTATCTATGTGCCTATAAATAGGCCACTTGCTTTGTTATGGAATAAGATGAATGAGAACAATTTCTCCCATTCTTCATATTTTCTTCTTCTCCATATTCTATTGTTTCTCTATTCTCTTGTCTTTTCCATACTTCAATTTTACTCCATTGCTTTGTTTTGTTATCATTTCACAACAAAATTTCACTTCTTAACTGAGTTTTCTTAAAAGAATTTATAAAATAAAACAGCAGCACGCGAAGCGCGGCCGGGAAGTTGTAGTATATTATAATTTAAATTTAATAATTATGAGAAGTAAATTATTAATTACAATTGTAGTAAATTATTAATATCTTTTCTTAATTTTAAAAAATTAAATATTAAATTTATACTCCTACAATATATATTTGAGAAACCATGCAACCGAGCAATGTGTAAACCAAAAATTGCAGCATAAGCCACTGGTGGATGCCAATTATTACGCTGCCTCAAAGTAATTTGTCTACTCAAATGTGGCCTTGTATCGTTCAATTATTCCACAAACCTTCTAGCAATGGCTTCAAGAAAAAAGTAGGCCTTTGACAAACTCCCCCGTTGTAGAATTTATTTCGATCGTTTCACAATAGCCATATAAAGTGATGAACAAAATTAAATAAACTGTAAAGATATACACAATTATTATAATAATAATTAATGTAATTTCTGAATTTAATTTAATTTTTTATGTAATTTTAGAATTTAATTTTGTGGCGGTACATATATGTAATTTAAATTTAGATTTAAATATAAATTATAAATAAAAAATATTAAAATAATTATGGATGTAAAATATTACAAATATGATGGATTTACAATATCTTTTAATAATTAATTAAAAAAAAGTTAAATGACTAAAAAAAAAACTCATTAAAAAATTATACTAAGGATATTTATGAAATTTTCCAATTAGAATTCTTGAATTCGTGATTTTATATAGTAATAAGATATTGTATTTACTTCTCAAAGATTTTATTCGTGGTGACAATGGCAATTTGGAAAAGAGTATGATTGATGGAGACAACTTGGGATGAAAATGAACAATTTCTCCATAAATCACAAAAGAATTACATATTGATACAAGGCCAATTTAATCTTTACAATGTGTTTCCTTTCCACTTTCTCCCTTATGCAGGGCTCTCCTGAACTTTTATTAGCCTTCCTTTTTCTTCGCAGCCAAAATAGATGAGCCACAAATATGAAATAACCAACATGCAGACCCAAACTGAGTTTGGCAATTTTTTTTTTTTTTGGAAGGCGTTTTGATAAAAAAGAAAGGTTTGAGCTAAGGTTTGGAAGGCGTTTTAATGGTAAAAGTATCCGCGAGGTCGTGTATTATACGAAATGTTGATTTTGATTTTTGTATATTTTTTTCTCTACAAATTCGTCACTCTACTATCACAACTTATCACTTAAAGTCCCTCACATTAGCTACCCATGATAGATCTGTCAAATATGCTAACGTGACAGTCAGTCCAAAAATTAAAAGTAATTTCCCGACTTTTCTTTTATTTAAATAAATAAATAATAAAATTATTAAAAATTAAAATCAATTAAAAATGAATTCCTTTTTCTTCATAAACATCAACTACATTTTTCTCTTCCCAATAAAATTAAACACACTCCTATTCATGAATAAAGGAAGAATACTATGAATGTTCTTGCTTCAAAACCCAGTCACCACCTAATTCCACCTTCAACCACGTCCACACGTCAACCTATGCCGTCGCCAGAAAACCGCCGGCTAACACCCTTAAACAACCCAAATCAAGCCTTTGAAACACCATAAAAAGAGTCCTTTG